>JAGDQP010001218.1:110638-129304 GCA_022664845.1 Lepisma saccharinum | reverse complement strand
ACCATTATGGAGTTTCAAACCTGGATAATAGTAGAGAAATTGTTTACGTATTATTTGGTTGAATATTTTTTGAAACTGAGGGATTTCGGGTTTTTATTAATGACGCTCCATTCAAGCAAGTTGCCTTACTGTTCCATGGAAATCAGCCAACATTTTTTAAGTGCGTAAAACACTGGGTGTAGAACACTGAAACAAAAAGTATCTGACCGTTTCTGTGAGAGTTCTCATGGATTATCAAAGTGGGCTTTCTGCCCGGCAGGCATTCTGTCCGGTGGGCGTTCTCACCGCTTCTGTATTTGAGAGTTCTGACCTATTTTCTCAAAAGAGCAGTTTGACCTAGAAACTTTCATGGTATATATAAAACATTATTATACTATTTATCCTAGCGACAATTTATGTTTTGCGTGCGAAATCATTAAGATTTCGGGACTAAAAGAACACAGAATAAGTATTGAAATTTTAGTAGAATGTTTATCGTAATTCTAGCCGAACGTGCTTACGTTATATTTATTTTCATTATTCCTTTGTGTTGATATTACAATTGATTGCTTGTTATCACGAAAGGCTATTATAGCGAGAAGCTGCGTCTTTCCAAAATTATTGGTTTCATATTTTAGAATCCGATACTATCATACGCCATAGCGACTGCTGCTTAAAAGAGTAATCAAGAGCAAAGTTACAATTGAAGAACACGAGAAGACAACTCTAAGAATATTAATTTGGAAGTAAGAAATTAGAATAAAATATATACCGCTACGGTCAATAATTAAATTAAATTTATTTATGGCTTTTAAGACATCTGTGTCTCAAGCCGTTATTGGCTAGGTGAATTGATGCCCGAAGAATTCAGCCAGTGCTAACGTGAAAGATGCTATCCAGACATTTCCCTAATGAAAATGACGAAAAGTTCTAAAGAAACCTCAGTCAGGATATACGTAATTTGATATTGAACCGAAGATTTCTAGAACCGCAAGACAATGTTCCACCGGCTGCATTACGGCGACTTGGTTTATATTCAATACGTTTTATGTTATTTAGTTTTGGGACACAAATAGGGAGGGTATTGAGAAGTGCGGCCAGAATATATGATTGTCCCATTTCAAACAATTGTATCTATACACGGTTTGCAAGAATAAGCTGCTGAATTCAGTTGATCTCATGTTATTCAAGTTTATTTGATATTTTAAATACATATATTCAACTCTACTATAACGTTACCCTGTTTTCTATAGTAAGATACTGTTAAACCTAAACATATAGTGATATCGTTCTTGTATTAAAATATAACACTGTTAGATGGTATTATTTTAACTATTAACAAAACGAAATATCAACCGTTATTCACGTATGATTGTATAAAAAGCTACCAGAGATGATAAAATAAATATAATTTTGTATATTCGTACACACAACTCATTTGTCCGTCTCGTTGCAATATTTTCAGTATCACTAGAGAATCTGCATGATTACTAATTGAACATGAATAATAAACAGTATATGTAACAGCTTACACGTTTTGTGTAGTTTCATTAACGACATATTCGTAAAGAGTAAGTCTGTTCGATAATCGATATGGCTCTGGTAATACTCTCGGGACCTAGGAGTGACATTGGGGAATATGTTTAATAATTATCTGCCGCAGTACGAAATTTTCAACGGAAAACGACAAAGTCGAAAATCTGGATAAATTGATTCACTCATTGTTAAAAAAGAACCTACAAAAACAAAGTTTCGTGAAAGAGAAAACATAAAACTGTCTAAATGATAATATTCCTTGCATCTTCATATTTGCATCACTTCGACGTGTAGAGTGGGTTATTGTGGAGATGTAAAGCATGACAACAAGAATATGAATTTGCTCATATGACTATGGTTGAATTAGAAACTCTTGCCTTGCTGAGATAGATATCCTGTTAAAAATGGAAATGAATCATTTATTGTTATTGTTCTGATTTGTAGAACTCTATATATTTCTGGACATATACAAGTGGAGGGACTTTGGACATTATTGAGAGCACAATAATAGCAGTAAGAGACAGACAAGTCAGGACAATTAATACAAGAGAATAAATTATACAGTGGTATCGAACGGTACGGAACGACTATATATATCTTGGTTAGAATAAGGTTTCTGGAAAAATTGCAAAAAAGAAAATTGTCAGAAAATGATCAGAGCTATCCGACGAGCTAGCACATTGTTTGTGCGGGCTGTGTATTGGCACAAGTTCAATGTTTTTCAAATAGAACCTACACTTTTCATTGTTGATTCTTATCTATTGGAAAATCTACGTCAAAACTGTGCTCGGAAAAACGAAAAATATGGGCCATGGAACCCATAGGACCGAAAATTGATTAATGGTGAGAAATTCCAGAATGGTTTACTATCTAGGTTACAATGGGCTGTTTTGAAAATTGAGAGAGAAAAACTATCCATTAAATGATCAGAGCTAGGAAAATGCCCTGTGCGGGGCCCTGTCTGGATCCCATGGGCTCAAGTTGTATTATTCCAATTATACTCCCCATTTTCCATTCCTGTTTCTGCATATTACGCACTGTATACATTTTGTCAAGTTTGCGAACTCTTGACACAGCTAACGTACCTACCACACGGTACATATCAGGGGCAACCTACAGAGGAATAGTGCTTTCTTGTTCTAAATGTGTCACTGTCCGTGAGGTTTAACAGAAATCCGGTTGCAATTACGTTGTAAGAGGAAATTCTATGTTTATATTATCTAAGAGAAACAGCATAGCAAATTTAGTGTATTATTTCCTTCGTCTCCCTCCAAACGTGATCTCATCGCCGGTAACTTCCGTTTTCGTTCGTTCAGTGTTGAATGAGAACATGTATCCCATTATTCACTTTTAACAATCACAAAAATTCAAAATGGCTCATAAGATGGTTTCTGTGATCCCTATTGGTTTTATTGCCATATGCATTTTATCTGGCTCATTCGCGATTTTACTCATTTTGCTGAAAATGGCACACATCTCATTTGAACAATGAATTATTCACTTGAGAATTGGTCACATCGACAACATTGTAAATAATGGGAAATCAGTTCTCCCATCTATCACGAATTATAATTAACGAATAATCAACGATCTGGAATTGTGGTTTTAACTCCAGGATTTCCGGATGTACTTAAAATCGTTAACAATGGCAGTGCTATAGACACAATTAGAACACATCCCTCATTGACATTCTCTAATAAACAGTTTTGCCAGAGTTCACTCTAGTATTGAGAGAAGATACGTCTTTGAATGCTGAATTAACACCCCTGCATTAAGCTTTGTGATAGACTGTCCTTTATAATTTTCTGTACGCAACCATACAGCCTCTCTAGTGATACACAACAGTTTAAGCGGTTAAATGTAAAGCCTTGTGTCCAAATTGACAACCAGCCTATGGTAGTTATTTTTTAGTCGTACCTAAATACTGATTCGCGTTTGCTAGTTACCTATACTAAAAGACTACCAATGTGCAATGTTATATTTCAGAGCAAAAATTCGCCAATTGGAGTCATTTTAATATTTGCGTGTTATGAAAAAGCGAGCTACGCACCTTTTGGAAATCCGGTACCGTATATACCTTGAGTACAAAGTGCTAAAACATTTCCTATGTCTCCAATTAACATACTGTAATATTACGTAATGACAATTTACGGCATATTCTTGATATTTCATTTCTTTTATCGTCGTCGGCATTGGTAGGTGAAGGTGTAGCCGAAGTCGGGTTTTGAAAAACCTAGACAAGGAGCCAAGGTTGGTGGGCGGAGATACTCCCTTATGCCGACCACGACGGTGGTCAGGAAAATGTCCCCACGGCAAAACGTCACTTATGAGTCGCGACGACCTTCGCCCAACTATTTCCCGACTATCAGTTGGTAGGCCACCGTCAGAATTAGCATTTAGCTTGCTGAGTAGTCTTTAGATACTTTTTTGGACGTAAAATAATTGGATGAGTCGGTACAGTACTACAACATGTTCTTTCATTACTGCTATTGATTTATTATTATTATAACTGTTATTATACTCTATTTCTAAAATTTAATAATATGGTGAAAGTCCCCATTAGTTTTAAACGCATCAATAGATTTAAAAAGCCTAAGTGATTGTGAATTATTATTCTTTCGGGGGTTTCTCCTCAGTCATACCAGGTAAATGTTGGGATGATAACTTTAATCTAACCGGCCGGGTGCCCGTGCGTTCTGCGGCGGTAGGCCAACGGCTCGAAAGTTCCGGATTCGAATCTCAGCATGCGCATGGGTGTGGATTTTAATAGATAACGGTCGAATCGTGACGGGCCGTAATCCAAATTTACTGGAGTGGCCCAAATAAAATTAAAGTTTACCAAAATTTTTACTTTAAGCTAGACTCTGGCCGACTTCCTCACTACTTTTCCGACTTGGACTAAAGATGCCTAACGACTATAAATAAAAATTGACACTCAACAAATTTCTATAAGTAACAAATGTCAACTTTATCAATAAATTTACTTTGCAATAGTTTTCAAATAATATTTCTTTTTCAACTACTTCAACTGAACATGGCAAGAAAAGATTAATTTGCTAACATTTCATAATAATGGAGAAAATAAGGTGCGCTGCTGTAACAATTTCATGATACGTTAACTCTTTTTATATAATAGCCAGTAGGCAACAAATTGGGACGCATTAGCCGAGAATGAGCTGTACAATGAAGAAGCAAATTAAGTCTACAATGATGACGCATTTCTTTCCTTTTAAAGTTTTCAATGAACTATTTCTGAATCCTATTTTCACTAGTCGAATGCGCGAATGAAAAAGAGGATTCGTCAGCTACGATGGCCTTGATGAAAACGATTCGATTTTTTGTCACTTACCCGTACAAGTTCGAAATTTTTCGGTTTTTCTTGTTTCGCGCTTACATGATAAAAGGAAAAGTAAAGTCTGGATATTTTTTATTAAAAATATCATTGGAACATTGCTTTCCGTCAATCGTATCATGCAAATTTAACATACAGCAATTGTTTGGAGAAGGAAGAGAAATTATTATGCTTCCTTTAGATTACATATAATTTTACATACTTATACGGATTGACATTTTATATTTTCTATATATAAAAATTATATAAAGCAAACGAACAATAAATATTTGTCACTTTTGTTTTACAATCAATTCTGAGTGAATAGTATTCGTATAAAAGATATGGTTGTTTCATTGTTTGTGTCTTATTTTTGTTGCTGTTCACGTAATTGTAATAATCTATAATATAGGGATACAACATTAAATATTCTATTACATTCACCCTGCAAATAGATCAACTCGCTTCGTCTATTTAGTGCCAGCGTTGTAACCCGTTTGTGTCACTTTCATCAATCTAAATTCTAGTCCACAATAACAATCAGAAGTCCATTAAGTATTAATTATTCGTGTTGAGAAGCAGCCTAGAATACATTTTTTGTTATTTCACTTTGGTCTTTGATATTAGTTTACTGAGCTGTCGCAGTCTAATTTCCAATTGAGGGTAAAGTATTATTGTTTTAAAAGTATCATATTTTCCATAAAGCTTACCTAATTCGAAAATACAATCAATCCTTACTTCAATAGATAGCAATCACTTAATTACCCGCTTAGTACTAGAAAATTATGTAAGTGATTTGGAATATTATAAAGATTTAACATAAAAACCATGAAATTTGTTTCTATAATACTTTAATCACCAAGATATTGGGACAGAATTAAGATACTGGGATTATTGAGTTCATTTCATAATTGTATAACACATTAGTAAGCGTTTCTATTCTAGAACATCTAAAAATCATTTTATAATCATAAGACAGTAACGGAAAGAAAAAATAACAGTACAAAATTAGTTTATTTTATCTTTCGCAATTCCTTTGCGAGGAAAAAAAACGGATCATCTTCGTAAGCGTAAACTTCTACCCCTATTTAGTGGCTGCTAACTTTCACTGGCTTTAAAAAAATAACTTCTCCAAACAATTTGTAAATTGGTAATGTATTGGAAAGGAACAATTTTCCGAATGATCTAGACTACAAAAATCACTCCTTTTAACAAATGTTAGCGTGAAACTTCTTTTTTATAAGTTGGATTGTGGATTACAAAAATACTTGTTTGTTAAGGCGTATTCGTAAGCTTTACTAGTCATTTTTTTAATTTGTACAATATCTACTGAAGAAAGGAAACTCAGCAACATAACGGAACTCAAACCTGTATTGCACATGTAAAATATCATTGTATCCAAAAAAACAATTAAAGGTAAATTATTTCGATAGATTTTATCTGAAACCGAGTCACCGTGGCTCAAGTGTTAGCGCGCCTGAGTACCAATCGGGCGGCCTGAGTTAAAATCCCACCCAGGATGCTGGATTATTATTTTGAAGTGTTCCTCCGCGGGTTCGATGTACACTTAGCCTCCTATCGAATGAGTATTATTAGTGTCTTTGGCATTACTGGGCACCTTTTAAAAGAAAGGCGGTCGAGTGTGGGAGTGCTAAAGGTCGAGAATATGCAGAGCGACTTTCGTATTCTCTATGCCCCGTTCACTGTGACTGCGTTTCGTACAGGTAATAGTTTATCTTCAGGCATTGCTACTGTTAGAGCTTTTACATTTGACGAATAATAGAAATAAATTAGATGATATTCACACACAAACAGCCACGAACGCTCTGAACCAGCGGCCCTAATAGATGTCTGTGGCGCAGCTAAGGTTTCCTTCAGACAAGGTCATTATTAGCCCTGCTTCGTGGTTTTTAGGTAAGTATCCCCTAGGAACTGCGATGTCTGTTAGCAATGCTGCTGAAGCCAGCATTATATTAAGATAATTTATTATGTGATAATTTGTGATTCCAAGACTTGTAATCTTATATCAAATCTGAAAACATTCGGCATTTAAATTCATTAGTTAGACCTTAAGCTCTCCAAAGCTTGCTTTCGGTCCAACCAATTGGATCAATTTGATATTTATTTATGGCCTTTAGGCATCTAAAGCTCACACCCACAACCTAGATAAATCTAGGCTCTCACCGATCCTCAAACTTATGCTTGCTTCTTCTTCTTTTTTTTTTTTGCAGAACGTCATTTCTAAAAGCGTAAACTGTGTCGCTGATTCTATACAGCTAAAATAATCGAAAAGTTTTAACGTTAATGGCAACAAGGCAAAGACAATATAATTTAGAGTAGCTTTTCTTAAATTTTTACAATTTTCTCTAGTGAATAATAATGAATGCGTTGCTAATCATGTATTCTCGTTTCACTACGTGAATACACATACCTTGAGAAATAATATCCTTAAAATTTTGATGATATAGAACTTTCCTTGTAGTTTTAGTTGAAAGATGATCAAAAACTTAAAACGTACTCCACAGTTCATAAACATCTCACTTTAGTGACATATTTACGTTCACAGTTTCTCATCTGTCGTTTCAGTCTTGCAAACCGAAGTAAATATAGTTCGAATAAATAAACCATTCTACAATGGATGCGAAAGAGTCGAATATTTACTGATGAATGATATCTAAATAATGCAGGCAAACGTTACATCATGCAATATATTGCTCAAGGAATATTAAACATACTCTTGAAATAAATTCATTTGTTGATTCAATTTTTGAAGTAATTTAAAGGTATTGACATTAGAGAACTCTGGAGACATTTGTTATTTTTGTTTCTTGTATCTAAGCTATAATTTTCTTATCCAAAGCACTACACGCACTACTCGTTGGCATATCAAATGATTATCTAAATTGATAGAGTACGTAACAGTTACTAAACTAGAAGGTCTAGGAAGAAACTAAACTCCAGTTTTTTATTCTGATATTTAAAAACAGAAGGTGGTTCAAATTTCAGGATCAAATTTCGGAGGCAACTACTCATTTTTGAAACAGGAAGAAAAGTTATTTAGTATTTGCTTTCAATAATACTTCTTTTCCAAAATTCAAGAGGTTCAAATTTGATCCTTAAACAAACCTGTTACAGTGTAAAATTACATAAATCTTTCTTTATATCAATCTTTTTTTTTTTTTTTTTTTGTAAAACGCCACGTCAGAAAAATCAAGCTTTTATCACAACAATGAGAAAAACTGTTATAAACCCTATTCTGGAAACTCTGAGCTGTGGTAACATGACAATAGGATAAAATAGGTGTATGAAAATAGAATGGAAGCATAATAAGATGTTCTAATATATTTTGTGAGCAATATGGTAGTGTTTAAACTTGCGACTAGCGACAGGAACAGAACCTTGTGAAAACACGAGTTAATCGTGCGAGCAATAAACGTACCTTACCTGACTTATATAAAATCTAGATACGTTTGTTCACTAATTATATTAAATTTCCTAATGCGTTTATATAATTATAAAAAATAGAAAAGTTATTTTCATTAAGAAACAAAAAAGAACAGCAGGTTTCGGTACCAGGTGAAGTTTCTCTAAAACCAGGTATGTATTACCAACATACGAAGCGCAGGAAACAGCTTGACACTTGCAGTTTTCTCACATAACGTGCGTCTCCGCATAACAAACACAGAAGTATTGTAACTTCATTTCTGCCCAAAACTTGACATGTATCGATTTACAAAAGAAAAGATCCATATGTTGTAGAGCGATGCATTACAATAACATTGTTTTAGGGAATTTATTTGTATCTAATGAGTAGTTATTCAAAAAGAAGTGGTGTCAAGTCGACATAACTTATTTTTATGTGTATATCAATATGTTGTTTTCCTATACAAATAATATTTTGTGTATCTTACTTTTAATGAATATCAGTGGTGAGTAAAAGGTAACTAACTACAATGTTTATCAAAGTTGTTGATTTCAAATAACACTCTCCTAATTGTAATTGCATTGAATATTGGTGCAAATAATTAACTACCATAGTTAGAAAAATTAGGAATAATCATCTTCTACAACACAGGCCATTTATAGTTTAATGAAGTATATCATGTAGCAGCTTTTGAAACCAAACAGCGGACAGAATGGTATGTGCAGTGACTTCCTTTTAATTCCAACCGAGTCATATCTTATGTAAAGCAGACAATTCAGTTTTGCAAAATATAAAAATATCACCAGATGAAATGTTCTTAATAAACAGTTTCAATACTCTAACTTGTACATTTCTCACAATATATTCTCTCCTGCACTTCGTACTTCACATCATTCAATCGTCAATGTTTTCATCCCGTACGAAAAAGAAAATGTCCTATAACTTTGATATAGTAAGATTCGGAAAGAGTAACGTTCTAATACCGCATCGACAACACTGCCAATCTGATGTAATTAGTCGACATTTTACCTTTAATATATGATATGTTGATACAAATGAATTCACCAAAACAATGATTTTATTTTAATTTGCTTTTCGTAAGTAACTGTGAAATATTATTTCAATTTCGAATTGTAACAAATAAACTTTGTACTCGGATTTCAAATTTTGTATATCAAAAAGTATGGGGGAAAAAACACAGCATTCTATCTAAACCAGGAGTTTTCAATTATCTTTATCTGGAGTCAGGATTGATGCTAATATAGCAATATAAAGCGTGAGTTCTCCATATTGTTTCTTGAGTACAACAGTACGGTTATTGGTGTCTTCGAATAATTGTATGTTGGATCTTATTCGTTACCGAAAGCAGTAGGGTGCAAATTTATACGATAATATTTGTGGAATATGCTATTATAAACATGTTTCAATATCTCCTAAACAGAGATGACCCCTCAGAGGTATAACAAGGAACTGAAGTTCCCCAAATATATGCTGTACACGCTAATTGTATTACTTCGTAGCTAAACATTGAGGCCCGCAAGAAAAAGGTTCATGGTCCGGATGCGGACCGCAGTCCGACATTTGAAGATCCCTGCCTTAAATTAAACTTTCTAAACATTATTGATCGTGATGTTCCCTCTCGAAAAAACTTGTTAAGTGCTGTGCCTTGATATACGATTTAGATGAAGTTTGGGGACAATAACCTCATGCCATTTGTAGTGTTCAACATACGCATAATATAGTTTCAAAATACAAAAATAGATGTAATATTCATATATGGAGTTGAGTGTTGACATAAATTTGTAGAAATATTCATTGTTTTATATAAGAATGCAATACAGTAATATTTATTTACGTTAAATATATGAATATCAGGGCATTCTTTAAGAATGCAATTATGTAATGAGCACATTCTCCTAATAGGTGATATGTCTATTGTGGTGGTCCTTTGGCCCGAGAGATGAAAGATAATATTGGGCGGTTGAGTCACTCTATGTAGTACATATGGTACTAATTCAGATAATAAGCTTTCTGTGAGGATTTTACTGTTCAAGAGTTTTTGTAGGAATGGTAAGAGAAAATTAAATCTTCTGTTTTCAAGTCACTGGAACCTGTACTTGTTTCCCAGCTCTAGGTACCTTTCGGGTATATTCTTGTTTTTAATGTAAAATCTTACAAATTCAGACTGCGTTTGTTTTTTTTAATTTACAGATAGCTTTTATGCTCCCATATTATTTTAGCGTATTCTAACGTTGACCTTCCATACAATGTATATACATTTTTGGACATCAATATTCGAAAAATGGCTTGCTAGAATATTCATGTCCTAAAAACTGTTTTCAGATTATAGGCACTTGAATGCCTTTAAACTAAATGTATTACTTTTCTTTAAGATAAAGCTATAGAAAGCCGAAGATCATCTAGAATTGTACAACTACGGGTTAAATTATTGTCACTCTTCTGTAGATAATATTTACTAAATTTCCAGCTAATTTTCTCACAGTGCAAATTGCGCGTGGTAGGCGGAATTTCCATGACGTAAAATATTACATTAACCGACGTTAAAACGAAGTACAAAAAATGTGATACACATATTAAATGTGTTGATAAAGAAATATGCAATTACAAGATAAAGTGAAGATTTTTAAACAATAGTAAGAAACAATTAAATCAGAAATGTGGATGATATAAATTCGTCATTACTTCTACTAAAGCAATTTCGTATGTTATTAATATTTTCAACGACCTCCAATAGTAGCCGGAATGGAGTTAAAGTAAGTCTAAAATCTTATGTTTTGAAGAAACTCAATTTAAGGAATATTCATCGTAGTTTCCAGTAACAAGTGAGCACAAAATTAAGAAGAATTTGGTCAACAAATATTAAGAAAACAATACAACTTAACAAAGCACATGCATTTGGTAAAATTTCTCAGGTATTTACTAATTATAAATATGGCTTCAATACGATAACGGAAAATTTAAATTTGCTTCATACATATGGTTTAAGTAAATGTTATTACTGGATTCAAATACTTCCATTTACGATTGTTTGGGCTAAGATAAATACATTTATAGGTTACTTTCTGTGGCATGCACAAAGAGTCAGAATAAATAGGTCCTAGTTTACAGTTCTCTATAACATAGGATATCTCCCACTAAAGAATCATGAAACACAAGGTCATGTTTGAGGTTACATCGAATATTTCAAATATTTTGGGAATATTATAAAACATTTTCCTATGGTATGGATCGAATCGTATTATCTCAAATAGAATTGGAAGCTCCAGTAAATATAGAGAGCTGGAAGAGTTTATGCCCAAATCTTAAAAAAAAATTTTTAGATATTGTGTTTTCCTTAATTGCTAGATATGATATTGAATACGAAACTGATAAATAACTACATCTGGAGATAGTAAAGAAAATTGAGAAGCATGTTTTCAAAAGGTACTATATCCACTTTTATTCAATATTGAGATTTGACACTTTTATACGCTACAGAGGTTGCATAATCCGTTTCTGCTGTAATTGTTAACCAAAAACATATTTTGGGTGTTAAAATAACACTAGCAAAAAGTAACTGCATTCCAAAATGTACTATATCCAATAAACGTGCAGTTTCAAAACATACTATATCCAATAAACGTGCAGTTTCAAAACATACTATATCCACTTTTATTGCAAAATGTACTATATCCCACTACAAAACATGGTGTCAATTTAAATTGTGTATCAAAATGTACTATATCCACTTTTCAATGCCTTGCTCTTCTTAAATGCTATATAAAGTATTATAATTTTCTAGTTTGGAAATATTACATGTACTTTTATGTTAGAAAAAACATTACATATTCTTCAGATACACTTGGCAACACTGTGAGCGCTGTAATGTGTCGTCTGCTACTACTGGTAAGAGTTTTGTTCTGCTCCTGTAGGCTCGTCATACTTTGTGTTATTTTGTTCTTTTTTTGCTTCAGCAATTGGGTTTGAGTAAAATAATGTGAACTACAATGTTTTGAGGAGCTATATTAATAATAATCATCATGCTATCAGATGGAGGGACGGAAATAAGTGATGGTGATAATTGGGACTACTGTAGTGAAACACCGCCGGACTGCTCTAGAAGAAAGAAAAGGAATCCAGGGAAGTGGAAGAAGAATATTGATAAGAAAAATAAATGGAAAGCTCGAAATAAAAGTTTTAGAATAGCGTGCAGGCATTCCGACACTTCTTTCTGTAAGGCAAGTTCATTGAGTGTACAAGAAATGCGTACTGTTAAGAGAGGTGGATCAAGAATTAACCAGATTCAGTGTGAAAGGAAAGACAGCATTACCCAACACATCAGAGAGTTTAAATGTCGGGAGAAACAATATGGAAGAAGCAACGCTCCTGGAAGATCCTACTTACCTTCTCATTTATCCATTAAACACATGTGGGAACTTAATAAGGATAAGTACAATGACATAAATCGCAACTATGGTATGTACTAGCATGTTTTTACTCAGTTTTTTTAATCTTGGATTTGGCTCTAAAAAGACTGACATTTGTAGTGAGTGTGTAAGGCTGAAAACAGAACGATATCTTGCAAGAGACCAAGACGAAAAAATAGGTCTAATTGTAAAATACCTAATCCATAAACGACGGAGCAATGTATTCTTCAAGGAACTGAATCTTCGGCCAAGTGGAAGTGTTACAATCGTGTTTGATTTAATGCAAAACCAGCCACTGCCTAAAACAGAGATTGGAGAAGCCTACTATTCACGCCAGATGTGGTACTACACCTTTGCTGTTGTCATTCACGATTCGGGTGACACATTAAATAAAGATAACGTCCATTTCTATCGTTGGTTAGAATCGGAATATGGGAGAGGGTCAAACGAGATTATATCTTGTGTGTGGCATTTTCTCAACCGTAAAAGAATACTTCCCAACACATCTAAATAAAACTGTGTGCTCTTTACATAATTTTTATGACAGCTGCACAGGACATAACAAGAACTATGAAATGCTGTTCATGCTAATGAAATTCTGTGCGAAATCTTTCCCGTGAGAGGGTACTCGCACCTAACAGCGGATAGAGCCTTAGGTTTAGTAGAAAAGCAACTGAAAAAGAAAAGTCAGATACTTGTTCCACAAGACTATGACAATGTATTATCAACTGTAGGTACTCTACATACTCCAAAAGATGTAATGATATATTCTTAGAAGGAAACTGCACAATATTTCCTCAAAAATCAGGAAGGATTTAACATTACTGATGCCAAAGTCATAAACTTCGACCATGAATGTAATACCGTAACTGTTTTGCAGTTTTATACAGAAGGTACAGGAACGCAGCACAACATTCTAAAATCTAAATCCAAGAACGTTAGGGATATTATGTTACCGCTGAGACAGATAAAAAGAGGAGAAATCATGTGTCGCATGCAAAGATCAAAGACGTTCGAAACTTTCTGGAAAAACTAATTAATAAGTGGAAGCAGCATTCCTTCTACAAAGACTGTCTGCAGTTTTCTAATGACGGAGATCCTGAAGGCTGCGAAGTAGTAGAAAATATTGAATTGGCTGATGAAGATGCATTTTAAATGGTTGCGGACCGCGACAAGACATTGTTTTTATCGAACACTGATAAGATTCCACATGTTTTAGAATACTTTTTATATATGGGAAATACATAATGTTTGTAAGGTATCTGAGATACTTACTGAGTTCACACAAAATCACCAAACATAGTCATTAGTTTTCTATTGTCTTTCTCGATCAACCTTTAAAAATCACCACATTAGTTTATGTTGTGCCAAAAGGCGCTTTATCCATTGTAAAGGTCAAAATAAACTATATCTGCTGAAGCGTATTTTTTTTAATTAATTACGTGCGTTTTTCACAACATATTTTAAAGCTGATTGCACCACTAAAATCATTATTTTTTAAGCTATATATAGAATAAAAAATATATATATTGGCAAAAATTCCAGCATTATACGATTTTCTTTTATCTACTGTAAAATTTTCAAAAAAGGGATATAGCGCATTTTGGAAACAAGCTTCTCAATTTATGTTTGAGTAGTGGTAAAATATACGAAACAAAATTGGGAAACTATTTAGAATACTCTAATATGCATCAATATTGGTAAATCTTTATTTCAATTGTGGTATTTTTTTGTAAATCAAATTTTCGTAACAGGGACTTTGTTATATCAATATGGCTTAACAATGGAATCAAACATTATCTTTGTGGAATGAAATACACAATTTAAAATAGGCTGACTCAATCTGTGTCTGTAAAGACTATTCGGAATAGTTATCTCTCAATTTGTGTAAGAACTACTGGAGAGCCTACACATAACGCGCAATTGCCTACGTTAATTCTCTATTTTATTATGCCTCTTGTTCTCCAAAAAGCGTAAATTTTAAATTTGGTTGACTGCAAAGACGTTACATATAATTTTAGAACTACGATATATATAATCCGAAACTTTATAAAATACTTTGTTATTAAGGTAGTACAGTATTCCAGATGATTATAGAACTAAACATTATGGTTCTTATTATTGTGCCATAAGGTCAAAGATAAAAAAGGTTTTGTTAGATAATAATGTATGCACTACTTTTGTGTTTTCTCGTTTCAAGTTGTACACTATTGATAAGAAAATATATACAAATTATAATAAAATTCCGTTTTGCCACGGGTTCAAACCAAGGTCGTCGATAATATTGTTCTGAATTCTGGATTATGCTAATTGTCGATTGCATTTTAAAAATGTGTCTTGTCCAGTTCACATTTTTTGGTAAAAGAGAAGCAACTGTTAGTACTCCAGAAACTTATCGGAATGATGAAGTATTTTGTGTGAAATATATATAAAGTTAGTAAGAGATTGTTTTCAATTTAATTTGCATGATTGCACTTATTATGTTCCGAAAATTGAGAACAATATGTAGGACAAGAGACATTTCAAAACTAAACCTAGTACAAAGAATGTTTTGAAACCAAAATTTCTATACAAGTGACATTTTATTCCAAAGTTCTGAGTAGTAGACACGATTTTCGCCAATTAAAATTCTGACATTATTATTTGGTTAACCCTAATAATATATACGCAATTGTATTATGTGCGTTTTTAATATTTCTATTACGTAAGGGGTTTGTATTTATTCTAGACTTCAGTAAACGGAATAATTTTATATAAATATTACAGTCAATTCGTAGCACGAATCATGGACTAAAACATTGAAACAGATGTAATATTAATAAGAATATTTCCGTAAGAATTCCAAATGAAGAGATGAGTAGTAAATGCGTATTCGGCAGATGATCACATCTATTAAGATTTTTCTTGAGAAACGTAGTTTTCATCTCCAAGAAAGTATCAACTATTAGTCATGTATTAAGAACTCAAAGGAAGAGCACGTTTTCTTGTTATTGGTTTTACAGAAGGACATCGTGCATTGACGTATGTGTAAAGGTTAGCAAGAGAAGAATCCCAGAGAAGTAAGTGGACAGTGACGCTCTTCTAAAAATAGTTATTATGTATACTCTCAACTAATGAACATCTTACAATTCAAGATAAATTGACAGGATTAATTCCCGATTCTTACTTATCCTTATTTTGTGAGTATTTACATCATTTCCTTTCCAGAATATCTAAATTGTGATGCCATACACAGGAATAACATGATATTCACATGTGGGTTCATGAAGTACTGGGATTATAATTAACTCAAGTGCTGAGTTTTATAATTGGTATATTCCGTAAACTTCTATTTGTCAAAGCCCTGAATGTGGAATTGTGTCATTAAATAATAAACCGTGTGGTAGACAACTTATACTTTCAAGATGAATTTGGTCGTCAGGCAATATGTATTGGTTTAACTAATAAGGCATGTACGGGAAAGTTTTTGGAATACGTGATGAGTCCTATGCAGAGGAGCATTTTTAACCACACGAAGTGGGTAAAATAGCTAGAGTTTTGCTTCGAAATCACGTCCCATCATACATTTTTGTGGGAGGTTATAGATTTTATGTGTCTTATCCAAATCAGATACCCACGTGTAGAAAATGAGACTTTTTGTTACACATGAGTTCAAACCATGCCAAAAAAAAAGAAGATTAATAATGTTGCGTTAAATCTGTCAAATGTTGCGAGTGTAGCATGTGTGACCCAGTTTAGTCGTAGCAAAACAAGTGATAAGTCAGCGGAAGACATTACAAATTAATTGACTTTCCCTGTGTTGCCTACACGGAAAAAAGCCCACGGCGATCAGCAAGCAGATTTAGAAAGTGGAGTCATAACGTCCAGAGAGGAGGCGGCTCAGCAGGTTCAAGACCTTACGCCAACTGCACCTACAATTTCAGTGATACCAACAGAGGTAAACATGCAGGAAACTTCCCCATGGAAAATGAGGTAAGTTCTAGACTTAAGAACGTAGTTTAAAACAACCGGAAGGATTGTACGATCATTCTACACACGAATTCGGTGCGACATCAGGCATACAGACGGCAGTTAAAATTGATAGTGAGAATATTCAGTACAACTATTTAAGCAATTATGCCGCTGTTTTTGTAATATTTACAGGTTTGTCTCCCGCCTGCTCTCTAACTTCTACCAATATGAATAATTTTAGTAATGCCGAACAAACAAGAAAAAGTACAATTACTAAGTTCTTTAGTGGAAACAATTAATATAAGAGCGAGGATATCAATAATCAGGTAGAACAAACAATTCAAGATAAAAAAGAAACTGAAAAAACAATATACAAAAAAGAAATGACTTCGCAGGTATTCTGACCCAAAAATACTTTCATATCGATGTGTAATTTTAAGCAGGAATAAACAGTTTTGGGGTGATAAGTCAGACCGTGAAGACACGTAAATAGAAAATAGCTATTCACAAACTAAACGAAAAAAGAACTTGTACCACGTAAATATACAAACTGAAAGTTGTTATTAGTTATCACACACATTGTTTAGAAAATTTTTAAGCAAGTTCCAGTGATGATAATAATTTATATATTTGTTGTTGTATCGCACTTTAATTACATGACCACAATATATAATTTTAATCTTGACACCATAAATTCTGCTTTTAGTGCTAACCCCGTAAAATAAAAAGCTCTCAAACAATTTATAACAGAATATTATTTACATATTTTAGGAATTCAAGGGTTCGTTATACTGACTCAAATCACTAATTATGTTTATGAATGCCAAAGTAATTTTAGTAACGAAGGCGGGACAGCAATTATATACTTTTCGGATTTAGCATATCAACCCAAATGGTATCTCTTACAAACTGCGTAATAATGGGAATCTTAAACAATGTAGCATTTTCGTGTATATGGATACACGGCGAGCCAAAATCGAAAAAAAACAGAAAGGTTTTACTAGACAGATTTACCTAATGCCATGTATAAATTCCCCATCGTCGCTGGAAATTCATTTGGGTGATTTCAACGCCCATGTTTCACCTCAGGAATCGACATCACCCATAAGAAAATTCCTAGGTCTACAAAATCTTATAAAATCATTTAGGTTAGTAGACATATAGAAACACAATTTCCGCAATAGCAGGGATTCACATATATAAGACAAGATATGGCATCTTGTCTTGACAAAATTTATGTTTCATCCCAATTATTGCAGTACATACATAAAATTCAAATATATCCTGTTTCCTTCTCAGATCACCATGGCTTATATACTGTATTTCTATATCGCTTCCACTTTTACAGACCTTAAGTAAAACATATATATGGATTCTTCCTACGCACATCCTACAAGATCACGAATTTAAACAAGAAGTAATCAAGCGATGGAATCAGTTAGTTCATGCACGACAAACTTTACCATGCTAGAATTCTGGAATGGTACCATAAATACATTTAATTAGAATTAGTCAATATTATGAAAGAATTAGTTAATCAGGATAGAATGCTACTTCAAGCGTCTAAAAGAATATTCTCAAATACAAACAAGAGAACAAGAAGATATATTTATTAAAAACATTTCATGAATAATAATTATGAAATAAAGCATATAACGGTTATTATTAAAATAAATCGCTACCCTCCACGATAGAGGATTATTTATCTAACTATTGTAGACAGTAAATGGCTGTCTAGATTATTGGCGAATAGATTACAGGCTGTTTCAGATAGGATATTAGGTAAGGTTTAATTCAGCCATGGCCAGAATAAATTAACCTTATTGAGTGGTATAGGGGATTACATTCAATAATTTTATAAGCATCCAAACCGACTTTCTGCCCGTTTGTCTTTAGGCTATTCTAAAGCTTTTTTCAGAGAGTCTATTCTAATTAATCTTTAATTACAATTATTCATCAGAATATCCAAGGTGCCACAATATATTGAAATACAACACATATATATATATATATATATA
>JAGDQP010001218.1:0-110538 GCA_022664845.1 Lepisma saccharinum | reverse complement strand
ATATATATATAGATATATATATAATGTTAATAGAATATGGGCTAGTTTCAGGATCCCAGTTAGAGAACAAATATTGCACCTTCTGCCCTTGAATGATGAGAAGAATACATATACAAGACCATTCCCAATTATTCAGTTAGAATGTTGGGTATACAGTGGATTGCCACTCCAAGGTTAATCCAGAATGCAAACTATCAATTGGTTATAAACAAATTTAGTGTATTAAACCGGGAACATAATCAAGGAAATTTGAATTTACCAGAACTGGTGTTGTTTCTTTAACAGCGCGCACATAGTATATGGTGGTAAATTTCTCCAGTTATTCCTCCACCTCCCAAAATTATTAAACAAACTAAAAGTCAAGGATTGTTTTCGCTATGGCATCACTATATTCAAGGATCTTTATACACAGCTCATACTCGCTGGAGAGGAAGGAGGACTTGGGCTAAAAATTTTGCTTTACAGCCAAAATCAATAATATTACAAAGAAATATTAATTTGACGAGTGCAGAACCCCGAAACCTTTACTGCAACCGTAGTCAAAACATGTTTTGTGATAATGGAATTGGAAGCTCCTGTGGAAGCATACCCTGGGCGCTACAGTAGCCATTGCTGCTTGATACGGTACTTGTTTTTATGCATTTGCTGGCAACAAGTTTGGATAAATATTACTAAGAAAAGTCAATTCATCTTAGAACAACATGGTGTAAAATAGTTAAACAAATTTTAGCAAACCAAGAGGAATTATATAATATAGGATTAGAAAAGAGCCTGAAATGTACAAAACGTGATAAAATCATAAGTTTACATCTTTTAGAAGAATGTGTAACATCCGCGTCAATTTGGCAGCAAGATACTGTAACCATGGCAACGATCATGAGAACTGCATCCAAGAACATAAATATAAAATATACGATTTTATTTCCTGATTACTCTTTTAACTAAACTACAAGCAGTCAACTGAACTACAACTACGTCAACTAAACAAAGAGCAGTGATGTAGTTGACGGGAATCACAATTGATTACTTGCTAAATAAACAGGAAATAACATCAATTGACTATTACAAAACATACTTAGAAATCAAATATAGTGTGATGTCAATATGTAAATGATACAAATTATTTGCAAATTTTGTAATTAAAAGTTTAAGTTATTAGAATTTAACATTGTTAATGATATTTATCTACTTTTATGTATAACAACATATTAGTACGATAGTACCCTTTGTAGCACATGCTAAATAGAATTAAATATTTTTATAAAATAATAGGTTTAACATTGGACTTGGAATTCATTGGTCGTCGGGTCGGGGCCCGTGCAACATTTTTATTTTCATGTTTAAAGATGAATAGCTTCTTTATTTCTTCTGTAAAAAAGATCTGCTTTTACGATTATATTTTTTTCTTCCTTTGAGGCAATGAAAATCATACGCACTTTAAACAGTTCATAAAATTCACAAACAGGTTAGAAAAAATATTACAGTACATGCACGGGTCGATAACATATTGTTTTTTTTGGTCTTTGTGTTGCGAACAATGAAAGTAAAGAATAAATATCTAATTTGAAGCGTTGCGACTCCTTGCGCGAGCAAATATACCGTGAAAACCGTAATAAATTTGGACACGTGTTTTGACTCGAGGGCGCGTTGCCATAAAGAACATTTAAAAGCGATATTTAACAGCTGAGGATTTGCTGAAGTGGCTTACTTCTTGGAAAGCCACAGGGATGAACCGGCTGCGGTTATTTTGTTTAGCAGCATACACATTTTCAAATTGTTTAAAAACGAACTATCGGTTAACTTTGAATTTGATTTTAACTCGGGCGTTCCACTCCGTAATCCAACAGGACAAATCACTATTAGTTTATCACTCTAAGAAAAAATCAGGGCTAGTCGAAACTTGGTTGCAACTAGCGTACTCTGGGAATTTGGTAGCCAGTGTGTTTGAGCGAACATCATCGACCCGAACAGTAAAATAAACATCATTATGGTACTCTTGATGTCTCTCACTTCTGAAAAATCACAAATCAGCCTTCTTCATAGCGCTAATCTAACAAAGGATCAACAACATTTCCGAATTTTGAATTGAAGTCTACATAAATACCTTTATTAGATAATTTGTTTTGTAACGTAAACGCACTAATAGAATGTACTTGTTCAGCAAAAGCAGCGTTTCGTAGTGATATATTGGTGGACAACAAACAAATCAGCAGGTCCTGCGTTCGAATCATATTATCGACTGAAATATTCTCTCACTAAGTCGCGATGTTGGTTCACCAACGTTTTTTTTAAAACAAAGTTTGGAGTACGTTTGGTTTCCCACGCTTGTACTATGCTTCGCGTTGGTCAACTATCATGTTTCCTGCAAGATTGTAGCAAGATTGCAACCTTGCAATGCCAAAGTTGCTGCTGCTTTAGAGAATTACAATCCTAAAATTGCTGCAAATTTGTTGCAAGTTTCATGTGCTATCTGGGTAGTAATTTGTCTTGTAATTCTTCTGCCCTCAAAATGCAACATATTTATATAAAGAAGGCGCACCCCAAATTCTCCCAACCGGTTGTGCAATGTGCAAAGAGACAAACACCATTTCACATTACCATTGATTCTGTTCTTTGATTTATCCAATTCCTTCTTATGGTTTATCAGTGATGTATCGATAAGTTCGTTTTGGAAGGAAACCAAGGGCTTTCAACAGAGGTCACGGTATGTCTGTGCATGGTGTATATAAATAGTGTTTATGAACTACACCGACAAACTTCTGAAGGTGATTCCCCACATCAAAACAAGACGAAAAATCCTCCAACAATTTTTCGAAATGTGTATATTTTCGGAGCTACAGGCTGCAGAATATGTGAGAAAATGAACTTTAGAGCCTCATATTTTTATCACCATGGATGGTAGAGTTGACACTGCATAGTAACGTCAAAAACTTGAAACCTGCTAAATTCGAAAATGGATATTTAAAAAATCCGCAAATGGCACGCAAGAGGTTCCCAACGGAAGTAACGGGTTTCAGATTTGAAAATGAGGTAAGTTGCAAAGAGTATGAGTTAAACTACTTGTCGCGTGAGAAAAGATGATATACGTCATCCATAGCATGCAATCGTGCTAGGATATTCAATATCTTTGATCACAAATATATAAACCATTTGATCAAATTATGCAATTCTTACTCCTGTTTGCTATGCAAGCTCATCTTGTTTTAAAACATAGTTCAACATATGTCATTTACTTGAGATATTGATTTGGCGCAAATTATTTCTTGTTTCCTGGTGGAAAATCGTCCCACTTATGCTCTTTTGACCCATATTCGGAGAATTCCCTAATACCCGAAGTTGCTGGGTACATTAGGTACTTGATGACAAACAACTTTGTATAGCAAACTCATGATATATTTGTAATTCCTATTAAATGTTAACATCCTAATATACAACACATTAATTTAGTAAATGCATGCGTCTGAAGAGAAAACAACCCAGTTTTGGCACATAATTCTAATGACCGTTTGATTTGTAAAATCTGACTGGTTTTGAATTATTAGTGTCTTCCTGCTGGATATGGAATCATCACACTGCAAAAATAACTTGTCAGCGGTACCAAAATTTAAACACATTCTTATTTGTAACTTTGTTATAAATTGTCTTCTGACTGTATTATGGTTTGGTTAGAGAATATTTCGTTAGTTATATTTAAAGAGTCCTAAGTCATGAAGTTACGAATTCTAATCATAAGATTTGGGGAGAAACAGTAACAAAGACAAAATTATTTCTAAGAAAGACGACAGGCTGTAGTGTTAGATTTACTTTAGTTTTTTTGATAAAAATATTTAATTTAACACATGATTGTTAAGCTTTTATTATGTTAGCTCTTTCTATTAACTATTAGATCTAGAAAAAATAAATTTAATCTAAAATTGTCTCTTAGTTTTCCATATGCTCTGACAGACTATGTGGATCACTATAAAGCATATGAAGTCGAGAATATTAAAGCCTGATACAGACAATTATATTATAGCTTGAAGGCGTGTGGACATCCTTTTACATTTACCCTCCAAACTTAAAACCTTACTGTTATTTAGTTCAGTCATGCAAGTTCAGATTAGGGTTTTACATGAATAGAAAGCTGAAGGGTTTTCAAAACATGAAATTTAAACCGCCCTTCATTCCTTTATTTTCTGCCAATGACTTATAACATACAATGTGAGATATTATTATATAACTGGACAATCTCTTATAATACGAGACGAAAATTATCAACGGATTCCTTCCCTCCTCTTTTCTAAAATGATTTATATACTATAAATTGTCAAAAATTTTGTTAAAGGAAATCTAAATACAGTATTTTGTTTATGCAACGTATTCAGAATTTCATGAAAAGTCAATAATTTGAAACGGGAGGTTCCACTACGTCGGTAGAATAAAATAGTATTGTCATCTAGTTTAGTCAGATGGTCAATAGGGAAAGTCGTTCTCAGAAACAAGGTTTCCATGTAGCCTTGATGGTAAGCGGAGTATCTAGTAACTTGGAATGATACTTTGAGAAACTCTCTTTTAAGCTTTTCTAGTACTCCCTTCGATATAAATGAGATATGAGGCAGGTTTGTTGTTTGTAATGACATGAACTATGAGTTTTCCTTTTTCAAAGATAAATTGAAATGATTATCTCACCCTTGTTCGAGTATTTTAGGTAACATTTTACCTGTCAGAACGAAAAATTGTTGACGCAATACAATCTATCTTATGATTAATTGCGTTACTGCGGATTGGGAGGACAAGTTGTAATATAGGAACGATTGTAATGTCAGGTTTACGGATATCCTTGGAAAATGTTTTCAATAAAATCGAGCGTTTATTCAAGAGCTTCGGTTTTAGGAAAGCTTGAATGAAATAAAGAAATCTGCGAAAGTATTCCCAGATGTATAACAATACTAGTGCTTGTACTTTCTTCTTAGCATTAGGGTAAATCTTTCACTGATGAATGCCTTCCACATACAAGGATAAAGAGTGAGGTTGTAAGCTTCAGAATATTTTTCTACAAACAACTATGTGTATCATGAATTACTTGATTTTCCTAGTTACCGAAAGTATTTATTTATTTCAAAAAAATAATTTTAAAATTCAGCTGAGTTGTACGGGGCAAATTTATACATGTTCATTAGAGTATCCTAGTAGCACAAACATATCGTCCAATATCGGGTCAAATTTGAACCAATAACGTAGTTGTCGTTCAAGATTGACCGTTATGAACTATTATAGTCCGCCACTTTGTGGTACCATGTTTTGACATTCAATGCTCTTATTGAGAAAACAAACGTGTTATAATCCAACCAAAAATCATGCAAATAACTTAGTTGATTAAAATTTCACTGTCTGAATAAGTAAGAAAAATATGACTATCTGAAGATATCATTGTGCGAATCGACCGACATTTGAAGAGCAACGTGTGCCGTTACTATATATAAAGATGAAAAAAAACATAGCTGAATGTCATTCTGTAATGACAATGTGATCTTTGTCACCACATTCCATGTCTAAGTTTCTGAAGGGTATAAGTGAAGACTGAACTGGAAAACATTCCAAATTCACTTTCGTCTCATTTGCAATTCTTTATGTTCGCCGGTATCTATGTTCCAAGGGCTATCCACTTGAATAAATATTACATAATAATTCCACCACAGATACAACCTATATAATCGAAAATAATTTCAGCTGTATAGGATAACATACAAAGACTATGGAATGCTGTCATTCGTCCTGAAAAAAATAATACTTCGTTTGACTGGTGACGTTTCTCAGTTCAGGTCTTCAATTGAAGTATTATTCTCGACGGGTTGCTCTGCAACGTAGTGACCGTAACGATAGTTCCATTCAGTTCAGGAGTACAAATTACAAGTATTCAACGAACGTTATGTTTGTTTGTTACCAACTAAAACGGATGTTCAATTTCCGGTTGATTGACGTTAATTACGTATATTATCATTACTTGTAAGGAAAGTTGTCTTCTTTAGTCTCAGTAATTTCATTTCAGGCAATTTCTTAGGTTCGCGTGTTTCCTTTGACAAACTGCTTGCGTGCACATTGCATAAAATTGCATTATATATTTTTAGATAGAGCAAGTTTGGAGTTTTCAATGATATAATGACTAATTTACTATACTGAAAATATTCACTTGCTTTAACATTATATGGCTTTCCTTTGTCCCCAAATGTGACACCCTGTATCTCTGCAAGGAAACGAAAACCCATGTTTAAAAGATATTTTGTATCTTGATGCCAAAAATCGCATCCTCAATGTTTGCCGTATGTATTAGGGACGCCCTGTATAATGAAACAGAAAAAGCGAAGATTCTAGGGGATAAAATGGGGGTTGAAATACTTCGTTTCTAAAAGCTCCCTATATGCTTGTTTGGTTAACAAAAATTTAATTTTATAATCAAAATGTAGCGATGCAAGTTTCCTGTAACTGTTTAAAATCCATATATTAAATATGTATAAATAAGTAAAATACCATACAGGTTATAACATTGAAAAATGTGATTTATAACGTTTATCTCGAACGTTATTTTATATTTTGGAACACTGCATTTTTGTTTCCTTTTGATGTCTATTATACCTATAAAATACTAAACAATCGTGTGGGACAACGTAGTAACATACGTACAGGAATCAGTTATGTGGAGTTGCTAGCACTGCCAAATAATTCTATGATACTTCTCTCGAACTATGAAATCAATCCCAATTCAAAGTCTAGAAAACAATGAAAGCTGTGTAAGTTTTCTTTGAATTTTACCAAAACTTTCGATTTAGTACCCCATGAGGAAATCCTCCGTAAACTGAACTATTATGGCGTAGGAGGACTTCCAAATAATTTCTTTAGGTTTTATTTAAATGAATGTAAACAAGCAGTACAAATAATGCACTCCAATAATAAAGATAGCGCACAAATATAAGTATATATCCCGAATCCAAATTATACTTTGCGGTGTAACACAAGGATCAGTTCTAATGCCAAATTTGTTTCTGGTTTACATAATCGATCTCCCCACTAGCTTACATACATCAAAAGAAGCACTGTTTACCCTTGACAGTAATCTCACCATAGATGACAATAAAAAGAAAGCTCTTGAAATGAAAGTCATACAGACCACCACTGAATTATCACTTTGGTTTTTACTCAACAAACTGAAACTCAACGCAGATAAACATTGACCTTAAGTTTCCACCACGCACGAAACCAATCTTCAAACCAAGTAAACATAACATTAAATAATACATTAGTACAACATACAAGAAGAGTCAAATTTATAGGAGTATGGATAACGGAGACCTCTTATGGGATGAACATATAGTTTCGCTTTCTCATTAATTAAGCCACCTATGTTATGCTAAAAAGATTTGTTGAATATTTTAAACTTACTACACTTGAAGTAATATATTTTAGTATATTTTAGTCAGTACTTAACTATGGAATTATACTCTGGGGTTAACACGAAAAAGCAAAATGATGTTCAAACTTCAGAAACAAGTCATAAGAATAAATACTAAAACAAAGCATAACGGACATTGTAAACCACTATTCAAATCACTGTGAATCCATCCATTAGCATCTCTATATATATATCCTTCACCTCCTTTTGTATGTAATATATAAGCGGTGTTCTTACTCGCCACTGCGATCACCAGATGTGTAATACGAGAAATCAACACGATTTTCTGATGTACCCCATAGCCCTTCTCTATACGAAAAATTGCTTAACTGTACAGGCATTGCTATGTACAATAAATTATCAGGAGAATTGAAAGAAATAGAGTCACTTAACATCTTCAAAAAGAGACTTCACCAGTATCTTCACCAGCTTCACCAAATAAATACAAAGCAAATACCAACCACTACAGAAACGCAGAACCGTGGATACCCGAACCTAGCAAGATCAAAATCGAAATGTTGGTAAAGAAATTGAAAAGTTTCAAATTACCCGGAATAGGAAATATTCCAGCCGAATTAATTAAAGCTGGAGGAACGACACTAATCAAGGAACTATAGCACAAAAATTGATAAGTGCTATATAGAGTAAGGAGGAGCTTTAAAATAAATGGAACACCTCAATCATGGCTCCGTTTGACAAGAAAGGCGATATATCGGAATGTAATAGCTACCGTAGAATCTCCTTACTTCTAACGTGTTACAAAGTAATAAGTAATATTCTGTTAACACGCCTAAGTGTATATGCAGATGAAATAATTGAACATCACCAATGTGGATTTAGAAGAAATAGTTCCACGTTGAACCAGATTTTCGCTTTGAGACAAATTTTGAAGAAGCAATGGGAATACAATGGGACGGTTCACCAGTTATTGATTGATTTGAAGAAAACATATGATTACATCGAAAGGGAAAAGTTATACAGTATCACGATACGATTTCGAATTCCGAAAAAAACTGGTTTAACTAGTAAAGACGTGTCTCAGCGACCCCATAAGCAGTATATAGATAGGTAATACTATGTCAGATAGTTTTAATATTCGACACTTATTGAAACACGGCGATGCCTTATCGCAAGTACATTTTAACTTTGATTAAAGTATGGGCGATTTTAAAAATTAAAGGTAACGGAAAGGGACTATTGTTGAATGGTTTGAATCCACTTTTCATATACGCGGATGTTGTAGATTTAATAGAGGACGATATAGATGCAATACAAAGCAACACCGATGTCTTAGTAGTAGCATGCGATGAGATAGGACTACAGGTAAACCTAGATAAAACAAAATACATGATAATAAACAGAAACACAAAAATGAAGGAAATCAATATATAATAATTAGGGATAAGGTCATAGAGAAAATAAACAAGTTAAATAATTGGGAGCATAAGTAACAAGCAAAAATGATGTTACGGTAGACATAAATAGTGGTTTAGTATCGCGTAACGCATGTTTCTATTCAGTCCATAAACTTGCAAAATCGCGATTAAAATCAAGGAAGTTGAAATTGAAAGTATATAGAGCGGTTATTCTACCGGTAATATTTTACGGTTTCGAAAATCTCGAGTAGGAGTCTAGCATATGAACATAAATTACGTGTTTGATAACAAGGTTTGTGAAATATATACACGACGAGATGACTGGAGAATGGAGGAGGCTGCATAAGGAGACTCTACAGACTGTACGATTCACCACATGTTGTAAAATAATGAAATTATGGCGACTAAAGTGGGCAGACCATGTAGCTCGGATGGGGTAAACGATGATTACTCAGATATATTCTATCTTGGTTGGAAGTCCGGATAGAAGGAGACCATTTGGACGACCAAGGCGTCGTTAGGAGAACAATATTACAACATATATCGAGAAGTAGATGTTCGGGATATAATCTGGCTTGATGTTGCCCAGGACAGAATCCAATGGCGAACGTTTGTTAAGAGTTGCGAGTTCCAAAAGCCATAAAGTTAGTTTCTTACTTTTAGTATTCTGAATGAGATTTCTCCAGATTGTTTCATCACTCACACCAGGCTAACGTCTAGAAAGCATTTTGCACGTAGGCAATGGGTGATTTTTTTCACATCTTTCCACCTGCCCAATAACGGCTTGAGACACACATGGTTAAAGGCAATAAAGAAATTTAATTTTATTGTTGGTCGTAGATTTAGTGAAAAATCTTTTAGCGTACACCCCCAGATAATGGATAATGCTTTTGGCCCCTAACGAAATTGAAATACTATTGGTAAGTAATTAAAGCCATTAATACTTTAACACGGACACACTCTATTAGACACACGGGCACAAAATTAATTAATAATTCCTGTCAAAGTGGAAAAAGTTACTTTATATTCCCGAAGACAAATTCCTGACATGCGAATTGAATTTGAATATTATTTATGTACTTTAGCATAGTTCGTAGCATTGAACCTGATGGGTAAGTAAGTACTTTTGAATGGGCCCAACTGGCATTAGCCTGGTGTGGCTGAAGAAAATATCTACTGGAACCTCAACATGGTCGGCAGTTAGAATCAATCCCAGAATCTGCTGAAATGGTACTGAGCTTTTAATTAAAGTGCAGACCGTTGGTGTTGAAGAACATTTTGTTATATAAATGTCGAACTTAAACACGTATCTATTGTACTGTATTCCTGTATATTGAATACTGATTCCCAATTCAAAACCTCTCTAAGGTGTGCACCCCTCTTGAGCGGACACTTTCTTCCCTTCCAATGGTGTCCATTATAGAAAGGTTTCACTGCGTACATTTGATTCCAATTATTTACTTCTATCTTAATATTCCTAAAGAGTCGCTAAGTCGTATAATGCTATTCGCTTATACTATGAAACTAATAGATTTGGAAAGATTCAACTTCTCCCTACATCAGCCTTTCATGACAGCAAATAGTCAGTGGAAATATCAATATAAAGTTGAAATCAAAATAAAAATAATAACGTAAAGGAAACTGCGTTTAATATTCTATTAGAAATACAGTACTTATTTCATGCATTTATAGATCATAATTCCTAATGATTTCACGCTCAACCCTAAAATGTTGCTAGCATAAATCGTAAAATAATGCTTTAATGTATCTCTTGAAACTTTCGAAGTCAAAATGCCAACTTGTAAAATCGAGGATAACGCTCAAATGCAGAAACGGTCACAAGGCGCAACGGACAGACAGACAACTTTTATAAACCGTTAGAACGTCCACCGAAACGATCAGTAGACCATCTATAGTGGTAAAAACACTCAAATGTCGAAACGATCAGAACCCCAACTGAAGCGATAAAAACACTGAAATGTCGATAAAGAGAACACCAACTCGTAAAAATGCCAAAACTATTCCTTAAAACAGGAAGATTGCCAAAAATTCAGAAACTTTCAAAAATGATTTGCGATAATGATATTATTCAGTACAAATACAAAAGCTATTGTAATAATATTAAATGCTAACAAAGGGAGCTACTACTGGTATTACAAAATAAAAAAAATAACCACTCCGTAGTAACTGTAATATTATTTTCATGAAGAGAGATCAATATTGTCAATGTTTACAGTAAAGTGAAACTGTGCTATCTCTCATATATATTGCAGGTCATGGTAGTCAGAACTGTTTCATTCTCAATGTACAATATTGTAGTTTTTCAAGATTTTGTACTTGTTCTAATTTCTGAATTTGAAGATACATGGTAAATGTACCAGTAATCTCCATCTTAAAAGAAAACATCTCCTTATTGACGTGTACCGAGTTGGTTAACTTTATTTGGTTCCTCCTTTTACGCGAATAAGATACACAAAAAATGTATCTACACGTTCGTATATAAATATATTCGAACTACTAAATTAGGTTGTAGAAAAATAAACTTCTGAACACCTTAAATTATACTAGAAGTAGCAACTTAGAAATAAGACTGCACCAGCGGTCGTCAGGCTTATGCACTAGTAGTCTTCTTTCATACTAAGCTTGAATTTTCAATTCATAACCTTATGTTTATTACAATTAGGAGCAAATGTCTAAAAAAATACCTTTGGCATTACATTTTTCCTTTGACTTATTACCATTTGATAAAACAATAAATTGTTCTTTCAGTATAAGAAAATAGAATATTACATTTGCTTTATTAGTTTAGGAGTGCAACATCAGTTTTTTTTAGAAAAGCTTCCATGATGGCTAATGTCATGCTGACTTCATCGATTCTACTAGATGATGATGTGAATAATCATGTTGTGTCTGACATTCACGTCATTCAACAGTTTCAAAATCTCGAGTGATCATAACATGGGGAGATGTAAATTGAAACTAAATGCCAGACTTGCTAGAAAGAAGCCTATCAGAGAAAAATTTAGATATGGAAAATCTTACAATGCACAGACATTCCAGATATAACTGCGCAACAAATTAAGCGCCTTGGAAGAGTTAGAGGATGAATAAGACATCAATAGCAGAAATAGTAAGAGAGGGAACCAAGGAAGTAGTAGACATCAAACAGGAAAAAGAGGCACAATCTCAGAACAAATTAAATTCTTGATTAAGAAAGGAAGGGAAATACAAGAAGATTATAAATACTGCATAAAGAGGAATGAGTACATATAACTAAATGAAGCCGTAAGGAGAAAATAAGAGAGAATGTACGAAGATACAACAAGCATGTTTTAGAAATACAATAGAGGAAAACAAGAGCCTGAAGAAAACCAAACAGCACCTGATAATAGGGAAAAAGCAAATAATTGCAGTTAAGGGACTAGAAGGGACCGTAACACGAAATAAGAAAAAATATATAAAAATATGTTTTACAGCGAATTGCGCTACTACGAAGAAGAAGTAGAATATGATGATTCAAAAGAAAATGATGTAGAGATCCCAGACGTAATGGAAAAAAATGATAAAATACTTCGGGGATGAAGAATGGAAAATCTCCAGGAGAAATATTACACGCAGGCGATATATTTAAATATGGAGGTGGTAAATATGAAAGGGAAACTTGCTTAATTACTCTCGATGTGCCTGAAGAGGAGAGATATGCCATCAACTTAGAATAATACTGTTATTATTCTGCTGTACAAGAAAGGGGGCAAAGAACGCATCGAAAACTACCAACCAGTTAATTTAATGCCAGTTCGATACAAAATATGCATCAAAGTTATTTTGATTCGAATTAAACGATACTTAGATTTTAACCGGGAGAGAGAACAAGCCGGATTTCGTCGTGGATTTAGCACAACGAACTACATACAAGAATTGAATGAGGTTATGGAAAGGATTAATTAATATGTACTTCCACTATGGGATTAATAGATTTTTAAAAAGCTTTAGATTATGTCTCTTTGGCAGCAATGCCTAAATCACTTGAACATCAATGCATGGAAAATGCGAACATAAAGTTACTGCGAAACATTTACTCGACTTCCACATCTCTCATTGACATGCATCAAGAAAGTGAAGAAAATAAAGTTGGAAAAGGTGTAAGGCAAAGAGATTCAATTTCTCCAAAACTGTTTTCTGCGGTCCTGGAGAGGGTGCTCCAAAATTTAAGCTGGGATGAAGTTTGAATTAAAATTGATGGCGAATATCATCATCACCTACGATTCACTGATGACATAGTCCTGTTTGCATCAAGTGCAGAAGAACTAGAAATCATAATGGAATATGTGACTAATAAGGGTTTGAAAATAGGTTATAATATGAATTTAAGTTAAACAAAAGTAATGTACAATCAACATTCTGCAAAGAAGGAAGTAAAGATCAACGGAGAGACAATAGTCATAGTTGTTGAGTAGGTTTGCCTAGGTCAGCTCAAAACATCGAATCGCAAGTTGACTGATGTAATAAATAGAAGGTGGAAAATGGCGTAGAACTTGTTTGGAATACTACACTTTATTTTCAAAAGCAAACTACCAATGTATATCAAGCGTAAAATTTATAATCAATATGTCTTACGTGTGATGATGTACGGTTGTGATACTTGAATATTGAAAACGCAAACTACTCAAAGATTAAGTGTCACACAAAGAGCAATGGGAGATGCATGCTAAAAATAACAAGGAGCGACAGAAAGGTAAATGAATGTATTCTCGCACAAACCAAGATCGAAGATATAATCAAGACTGCAAAGATGATGATGTGAAGATTAGCCGGTCACAGAGCTGGACGAACGGAAGGAACGTCGACGACAAATGTACTACATTGGATACCCTGAGAAAAGAAACGGTCGGGATGACGTCCAAATGAATTTGAATACATGCCAAATGAATTTGAATACATGAAATCATGATCTACATGGATTAGGATACCAGCTACATGGATTAGGATACCAGCAGACCGAGACATGTGGAATTAAAAGGGGGGAGATCTTCATCCAGCAGTAAATAGAAAATGACTCAATATTATGTGTATTATATATACAGCGGAAGATGCAGAGTGTGGGCAGGGACACCACCGTACCAAGGAAAAATTGATTTCTTTAACACAATTATTTCAACAATTAGTTTCAACAAAGCTGCCATTTGTTTCCGGACCAATCAAATTTATCTGGAAATATTACTTTCGAGATCACCGCTATCATATTGCATGATAAACCTTAGCCGTATAGTGAGGAAAATGAAAAATGTGTACTTAAAAATACACTTATTGGGAAAATCTCGAAAATGTATCTGTTCTATTTCCATTTTCTTCCTCCCTCTCTACTCATTAGAATTCTGTTCCACCACAGCCACACATCATCTTCGGAGGACTACTCAATCATCTAGATTACTACAAAAAATCTATCGTACAGCTCCGATTAAAGTAATGTATTACTGCCCTCTTTCATATGTGGATAACCTTGTAAAAGTACAATTTTGACTAATGCAATTAAACGTTCAATCAGTTTATAAATATCAGTAAAATCGTTTATATACAGAGAATATTCGACTTCCTCCTATTATAGATAGTTTACCTGGTAGAAATTTTAAATATGAATATTTATAGACTTCCAAAGGAAAAGCACGATTTCAGTTCTGATAATGGTTATTTGATATCTATACGTAACGCAACTTCTAAATCAATTTAGGCCAGTACCGTGACACCCTTTCAAATGTTTGAGCAACATACATATAAACATATCGGTGTTAAACTGACATAAAATTCACGTCAGTCATAAATCAGAAATAATTTTTGATAATGATTCCTGGAAACCACTAATGCAGATGGTCTAACCCCGACCAAACCAATACCAAAATGATCTACGAACTAAAATCAACCAGTTTCTAGACACATATCAATGCGTTCAAAGAATTGTTACATGCCCTTATAATGCCATGAGTGGTGAGCTCTTGTGCAAACAGGAATCATCACATTTCCTGGTAATTGCCAGCGGTGTCGAGCACTAGTACAAACATGAAAATTGTGTATGAGTAGTTGTCGAATGTTGTCGAAATCCATCAAATGCCTAGGACAGCACGTCGCAGGCTTATTCTAGGGTTCAAAAGTGTCAAGTTTTGTTCATGAAAAGAAGCTTTATTGGAAACGCATAACAGTTTGAAAACAAAAACATACCTAAGATCTACTTAAGCAAATTCACTACTACTACCACTCCCGTCCGTCACTATACGATACACCTATGTGTTTGCCTCAAATGCCTTGTCCTATCGCGCCTTGATATGTCAAACATCATTTTGCGTCATCTATTAGCCTTTGTGGAAACCAGTGGTGATTTCATCAACGTTCTATCTGTTGTTCCTTTTATCATAATTTTTCTGCGAAGATGGCGATTACTAGTACAATGACAGTTACTGTTACATTTACCCTAGAGGGTACAGTTGGTTTACTTGGTTACTTCAAGAAGGCTGTAAAGTAGGCAAAGCAGCTGTCAACCATTATTTCAAAGTGGCTGTACCATTGTCTTCAAAATACTCTGCATTTTTTCGTTCTTAACAACCGTAAACGTTTTTTTTTCACATGTTTAAACTTCTTATTTGATATTTGAAGATATACAGATGTTTCAAATACAGCAACTTTCCTGTAACAGAGTATTTGTTTTCAACACAATTGCCACCTAAATTAGTAGCCAATGCTCGTACACAACACAAAATGAAATTTTGAATATTTTTTTTATATATTAATCGAAGCGAATGAAAAGGGACAACCTGCTCTTCATTTACATGTGTCCAATGGTGCATATACAGTACATACACAATACTCAAGACGTGAGATCAGAAAGAATTGTGCCGAAAATAATCGCCGTTGACAATACTTAATAACACACTTGCCTGAGTGCAACTCTAACAATATTAAATTCGACCCTTAAATATAGATTGAGATTTCATTTGCAACTTACACCAGTTAATTACATAAACTAGATTTGTGACAATTATAATGCGAACTACTTTACCAAGTCTAGTTGTAATTATTCCATCGCTCTTGCTCGTATACGCCTTAGACTCGTGGATATGGATATATCAATGTAATATTTTGTCCAACATGTAAGATTTTACACATTACAGACTACGCTAATCTACAAATGTGCTTTAATACTGCTTCTTTAGAGATGCAAGTAGATCACCACAATTCTATAGTGATATTCTAACTTGTACCTAAATTGTATTTTTATCAGTTATTTGGACGTAAGGGTTACTGCTATAACCGTTATTTAAAAAAAACTGATTAGGATATCTATACTTTTGGTTGGTTAATCTTCCGATAGCTTCTGAATTTTGGCAAATTGACTCTTTTAGTGAGTCTTGTTGGCATCTTTCCGAGTGTCCGTTCTGATCGTCTCGACATTTGGGTGTTTTGATCTTTCTGGTGGTGTTCTTACTGTTTCGGTGAGAGTTTTCATGGTTTATAAAAGTAGGCTTTCTGCCCGGCAAGTATTCTTCCCGGTGAGTGTTCTCCTGTATTTGAGAGTTTTGACTTATTGTATAAAAGAGCGTTTTGACCTAGAAACTTTCAAGATAGATATATAAACATTATTACACCATTTATACTAGCAACAATGTATGTTTTGCGTGCGAAATCATTAAGAGTTCGCGACTAAATGTGTATTAAGTTTTTAATAAGATGTCTACCGTAATTCTGAACAAATTTGCTTATGTTATCTTTATTTTCATTGTTCCTTTATGTTGATATTACAATTGATTATTTGTTATCACGAAAGTATGTTATGGCGAAAAGCTACCTCTTTCCAAATCTACCGGTTTCATATGTAAGAATCAAAGCCTTAGCGACTGCTGCTTGAAATAGTAAACAATAGAAAAGTTACAATTGACGAATACGAGAAAAGAACTCTAAGAATATTAAATTTTAAGTAAGTAATTAGAATAAAATATATACCTATGGTCAGTAATTAAATTAAATTTATTTATGACTTTTAAAACATCTGTGTATCAAGCCGTTATTGGCTAGGTGAATTGATGAGCGAATAATTCAGCCAGCGCTAAAGTGGAAGATGCGATCCATTTGTTTAATGAGAGTGACGACAATTTCTGTTGAAACCTCAATCAGGATACGCGTATGTTGATATTGAAGCGATCTCCAGAATCAAAATCAATGTTCTACCAGCTGCGTTACGGCGACTTGGTTTATATTCAATACATTTTGTGTTATTTGGTTTTGGGACCCAAAAAGGGAAGGTATTGAGGAGTGCGGGCAAAATATATAACCAGTCCCATTTCAAACAATTTGAGGACACCGTCTGCAAAAATGAGCTGCTGAATTGGGTGGATCACAAGTAAATTAAGTTTCTTTGATATTTTAAATATGTATATTTAATCCCACCATAACGTAACCACGTTTTCTATAGTAAGAAACTGTTAAACCTAACATGTAGAGAAAGTTTCTTGTACTGAAATATAACACTCTTATTTGTTATTGTTCTAACTAATAACGAAACACACCGTTATTCAGGTATGATTGTATATAAAGCTACCAGAGACGATAAAATAAATAAAACTTTGTATATTCGTACACAATTCTCATTTGCTTTGCCTCGTTGCAACATTTTCAGTATCACTAGAGAATCTGCATGACTACTAATCGAACATAAATAATATCCCCCCAAATCTAACAGCTTGCATGTTTTGTGTAGTTTCATTAACAAAATATTGTTAAAGAGTAAGTTTCTTCGATATTCGAAATGGCTCTGGTAATACTCTCGAGACCTGTGAGTGACATTGGGGACTATGTTTCTTAATTATCTGCCGCAGTACGAAATTTTCAACCGAAAACAACAAAGTCGAAAACCTGGAGAAATTGAATCACTCATTATTAAAAAGCAACCTACAAAACCAAAGTTTCGAGGAAAAGGAAAACATAAATCTGTCTGAATAATAATATGCACTGTATTTTCATATTTGTGTCGACGTGTACAGAAGGCTATTGTGGTAATGTCAAGGATGATAACAAGAATATAGATGTACACATACGAGTATGGTTAAATTAGAAACTCTTGCACATATACCCTGTTAACAATGAAAATTAATCATGTATTTTTGTTGCTTTGATTAGTAGAACTCTATATATTTTTGGACATCTACAAGTCGAGGGAGTTCGGACATTATTGAAAACACAATAATAGCAGTAAGAGGAGATAGTAGCAGTAAGTCAGGACAATTAATACAAGAGAAGAAGAAAATATACAGTTGCAGAACGCCTAAATATATTGGTTAGAATAACGTTAATGAAATCATCAGAGGTATCTGATAAGCTAGAAAAAATGCCCTGTGCGGGATTCTATCTGGATCGCATGGGCCCTATGTTGCATTACTCAAATTAAACTCCCCATTGTCCGTTCCCGATTCTGCATATTACGTTCTGTATATATTTTGCCACGTTTACGAACAAATCTCTTGATACAGCTAAAGCACCTACCACACGGTATATATGCGGGTCAACCTACAGATAAATAGTGCTTTCTTGTTCTAAATGTGTCACTGTCCGTGAGATTTAACAGATATCTAGTTATTATTATTATTATGTATTTCTAAAGTTTAATACTGTGGCCAAATTCTCCAATAGCATTAAACGCATGAATAGAAAAGCCTAAGTGATTGTGAATTATTGTTCTTATCTAGAATTCTCCTCAGCTAATTGATTGTGAATTATTATTCCTTCTAGGTTTTTCCTCAGGCACACGAGGTAAATGCTTGGATGCTAACTTTAATCTAGACTCTGGTCTAGAACTGAAGAAGCGCGAAAAGATTAATTTGCTAACATTTTGTAATAATGGAGAATATAAAGTTCGTTTCTTTAACAACTTCATGATAAGTTAACTGTTTTTAGTAGTATGGCTAGTGGACTACAAATTGGGACGCATTGATAGAGAATGAGGTGTACAATGAAGAAGCAAATAAGGTCGAGATTGAGGACGCATTTCTTTCCTTTTAAAGATTTCAATTAACTATTTCTGAATCCTATTTTCACTAGCCGAATGCGCGAAAGAACAAGATGATTCATCAGCTGCGATGTTGTTGATGAGAACGATTCGATCCTTCGTCACCTACCCGTACAATTTCAATAATTTTGGCCTTTTCTTGTTTCGTGGTTGCATGATAAATATTTCGATTTAAGGACAAGTAAAGTCTGGATATTTTTTTAATTAAAAATATCATTGGAACATTACTTTTCCGTCAACCGTATTAAGCACATTTAACGTACATCCATTGTTTGGTGAAAGAAGAGAAATGTGTATGCTTGCTTTAGATTACATATACTTCTATGTACTTATACGGATTGACATTTTTTTATTTTCTATATATATATACAGATTATATAAAGCAAATGAACAATAAATATTCGTTACATTTATTTTACAATCAATTGTTCGTGAATAGTATTCGTGTAAAGGATAGAGTTGTGTTATTGTTCGTTACTGATTTTTGTATCCTTGTATTTTCTTGCTGTTCACGTAATTGTAATAAACTATAATATAGGGAAATAACATTAAATATTCAATTACATTCACCCTGTAACTAGATATCAATCCATTTCGTCTAATTAGTGCGAGCGATGTAAGCCGTTTGTATCAGTTTCATCAATCTAAATTATAGTCCACAGTAACAATATAAAGTCTACTAAATATTAATTAACGTGTTGAGAAACAGCCTTGAATACATTTTTTGTTATTTCAGCTTCGCCTTCGATCTTAGTTTATTAAGGTGTCGCAGTTTAATTTCCAATTGAGGGTAAGGTATTATTGTTTTAAAAGTATTATTTTTTTTTCATAAAACTTACCTAATTCGAAAATACAATGAATCCTTACTTCAATAGATATCAATCACATAATTACCCGCTTAGTACTTGAAATTATTTAAGTGATTTGGAGTATTATAAAGATTTAATATAAAATCCATAAAATTTGTTTCTATAATACTTTAATCATCAAGATATTGGAACAGAATATCTATAGCTCAGTTGGTTTCATATTCGACAGGTCCTTAATTCTGTAACAGTGACCAGCCAGTATCACTATTTTTTTCCTACGTGTTTTCCTTATATTAGTCACACCTAGTGATGTGGGTAGCGTGTCATAAACATGTGGGTAGAAATAAAATTCAATTTAAAAGGAGACATCAAAATAAAAAGAAAATTATCCTGTATTATTGAGTCATTAGACTATCTCTGGAGTTGGACGAAGGAAACAAATTCACAATTATTTTTTTGTGGGAAATTAACAAAAAAGGTAAAACATTTTTTTTTTATTTCTTGAGAGGAAAACACATATGTACTGAGTATTCTGAAAGTTCTGATCTTTGTCTATTGCTCAAATAGTTTCCAAGTATTTTTTTTTATTTTTTGTAACATTAAGAAAAATTGGAGAATGCATTTCCTTCTTCCAACTAATGGAAACAGCGAACAAAATACAAGAACGCGTTACAAAACTTCAGGTTTATATTATTTACAAATACATTTATTAAAAATAAACTCTGAAGGTAAAATATAGTAATAAATCCGGACCTTTTTCTCCTCCCACATAACGGAAATTTCGCAACTAGGGACGGGTTAAACTGCTTGTTTTTTGTATCAGTGATAGAAGTAGTTGTTATAAGCGAATATCTGTTTACAATAGTAATTAAATATAGCACTTTGGATTTAAGGTATCAAAATGCTAGTTATTTATTCCCCAAATGCGCAAGAGCAGTGTAAAAGCACCATTAACTAAAACTTGTTTATCTATTAACTGTGCGGTAGAGTAATGGATTGCCGTTAGGACTTAGTAAATCAGGTCATATTGTTAACTGTCGTATCAAAATATAATTAAATCAGAACTGTATAGCAAGCGTCCGTGATCATGTATTTGACGCCCGAAAATACATAACCGTATACAGCGAACAGAGTTAACAAACTCTTCATGTTATAAATATCACTCGAGACACCTTACGTGACAACTGGTTTCGTAGACTAGTCGACAATGCATCAGCTTGGTTTAAAACTCGTCCATATTATTATTTTCATAAGGGAACATTACCGTTTATACTTTTCTGCGTCGAAAAACACACGTTTTTAGTGAAATAGATAAGAAAAATCAAGCTGGACATTTACTTTTTCTTTATTTGCACTGGAAAATTGATTATACAATTTGCAGGTAGAAGTTAGGAAATCAGTTAAGACGATTTTTACCACACACTATGCAAACACCAGACATACCTTTTGATATATTCGTTTCTCTACAGTCGTGTATTTAGATCGTGAAAGATATATATATATATATAGGGGTTGGACAAAAAATCTAAAACACGTCATACAGGACACGTAAGTGTGGCCCGCCACTGTACACCACGTGTTGCGGTTGCCGATGGTGTTTTGTTTTCAAGCTTCAGTGACAACAGTGGCGACCATTGTGGGGGTATCGACACGCACTGTGTCCAATGTCACGAGGGCATACACAATGCATGGGCAAACAACGTCTGCAAAGCACAACAGTGGTCGAAAGACAATCATGTCCGATAGGGACAGGAGGGCTTTAAAACGGATTGTAGCAGCTAAAAAGCAGACCACTACAATGACAATTACGTCTGAACTCAATTCCGGCCTACAGAACCTGGTTTCATCAAACACAGTGCGACGGGAACTTCATAAAATGAAAATTCGTGGCAGGGCAGCGATCGCCAAACCTCTGGTGACAGCAGTAAATGCGAAGCCGCGTATCCAGTGGTGCAAGGACCACAACGATGGACGCTTGATCAGTGGAAACACGTAATGTATTCCAATGAATCGACCTACACCTTGTTGCCAACAACCGGTCGTGTTTACGCATGGAGAACACCGTCGCAGGCCTATGATCCAGACTGTCTGCGCCCAACTGTAAAGCATGGGGGTGATTCTGTTACAGTATGGGCAGTGATATCGTGGTTTTCTGCAGGTCCCATTATAACACTGCATGGAATGATGAATGCTAAGGAGTATGAGGCCATTTTGTGGGACCAGGTTCTACCCATGGCCCACACATTGTTCCCGGACGGTGATGGCATCTACCAAGGTGATTTGGCACCCTGTGACCCTGCAAAAACGGTGCAATCATGGTTTGAGGAGCATGACCAGGAGCTATCACACCTCCCCTGGGTCCCACAATCATCAGATCTGAACATCATTGAGCCATTGTGGTCTGTGTTAGAAAGGCGTGTTCGGTCTTATTACCCTCCACCATCATCCCTTAAGGAACTGGAGGAAGAATGGTACAACATTCCACACACCACGATACAAGAGCTGTATACGTCCATTCCACGTCGGATCCAAGCTGTTTTGGACGCAAAAGGAGGCCCCACACCATACTAGGTATGATTTTCACACATTTTCAAACGTTTTAGATTTTTTGTCCAAAACCAAACACAACGTGCTCCAATAAGTAGTGGGATTTCTATCCAGGAAATTATTATTTTTGTTATGTTTACGTACTATTGCCTCTGAAAAATTTGTTGGTACGTTACGTGACCACATTACATAATAGGCATTTTTTCGGAGATTTATAGAACATATAATATGTAGTAACTTCCGTACACTTTTATAAGTTAAACAGAATAGTGTGTAACATATAATATAAAACATCCTCGGAATTTTTGTGTTCTTGAATTAGAAATCGCTTGAGTACCCCTAATGCAGTGTTGTATCGATTACATTTATTCATGCATATGGCGTGGAAGTAGCCATTATAGTACCCGATCCTCAAGCAGTACAGTATTTACTATGGTAACAGGAAAATAAAGATCTAATAGAGATTCAAAAATACTATCTTGTGTTACTACAATATTCAAATCAGAAGACACGTTCACTGCATCTCAAATTCTTCAAATAATTTCAGAAGTTAAAAACTGATTATATTGATCGATTCAAAGTATGCGTGAAGTGTTAAATTAATTAATTAATTTATCAATATTTCTGATGGTTAAATGCAACACAAAGATTCGATAATATCTGGGATTTGATTACACTTTATGGGAAACATTAAAAATGCTCATTACATCGCATCTCTCGTTATGTGTTTGAATGCATACATAATATTGAACATTAACATCACAAGATGGCGGTTGTATTTCAGATATTTATTTTTTGTATCTTCCTCCTACTTCTTTGGCGTATATTATTCTCTCTGCCGTAGAGGTTTCCAAGAATAACTCTTGCTACGCTAACATCTTCTTTTCTCTCCTTTTTAGTTTGAAGATAGACCATAATAATTCCATAAAATCCACGTAGAGACTTTAAATAACTGCAACGGATATTTAATCGCATCTTTAGATCAGAAATATTCTTCCTATATAAATATATAACATTGCAGGTCATTAAATGGACGGATACCACCAGATATATCAATGAATATGCCATAGCTTTCTCCCCTTCAGAAGTGATAATTTAAGTTAAAACTCAAGTTTCCATAGTTGTTGCATTTCACCAAATCATGTGTCTTAGAAATTGCCACATCGTACCACGAATTTAATATTTTACGGAGACCAAGATATCCTACTTCAGATTAATTTGCCGAGCAGGTGGTTAATGACAAGGTAGAACATGTAGATAACTCTAATAACCCTGTTCATCAAATACCACTATTGGATATAATGAACGACACAATGTCCGTTACTTTAAAATTGAGTAGTCCGGTTGCAAACCGCATTATATCCAAAACTGAATAACACGAAATATTGGTACACCTGCATTCTTCAGATCTTTAACATTAATATGAGCTTGCACGGTCAATACTCGAACTCATTCTAGCTTTTCTAAAATTGTTATGATCCAACTAAAAATTAAGTGTGCCCATACCCAACCTGGAGCACGAGCACAAACAAAATGTCAATATGTACGAAAGCATGCATCTGAAGGTTGTAAGATAACACACTGCAATAATTTCTTCCTTAGAATTGCAAAACTGGATTTCTTTTTGTCTAAGCAAAGGTTGAATTTCGTTTACGAATATTTCCTCGAAATGCCATAATTTGTAATATTGGGGGAAGTGAATAGAAAAAAGGCAAATACTCGAAAGTGGTTACTGGCGAGTAATGTCTTCTCTCGCCTATCAGGTGACTAAAAGTTTTCATTTACTTAACAATATGTTTTTGTGTCATTTGAGATATTACTTATTAAGCATATTCTTCTAAGTTCCGAGCACGTACTTACTACAGAATAATTTACTTCCATAGCACAAGCATTTTCTCCTAACGGAAAGAATATTCTCTTTTTTCTACACTTAGTGCTCAAGTAATTGCTTAAAAATAGACAGGTATAAGCATTTACCAGTTTTTATTCATTTCAACCATTATCTTAACTTGAAATCCAATTGATCATGAAATAATAATTTTAATCTTATTCCATAAGAAGCTTCCATACTTCTGATAATACGCAAGTAAAAATAAAACCATTTGATTCGCAAGTCAAAATGGGCTCTAGACTTTCAGGCAGATTTTGTAAAGAGTATGCCGACCCTCTTCAAATGGTTTTGGAGTCCCAGTCACATGAAATGGATTTGGAGAACAAATTATTTCACATATATCCCAGTAACAGATCGAATCGGCCGAAGTCAGTAACATGCGATTTGTGATTTCGATCGCTGTTGTTATCCGACATCGATCAATATCGAATTGAAAATAATTCTACGGATATCAGATATCAATATCACAATATAAAGCCACGATAATTTGCTGAGACTAATTAATAAACAGAATTACCTATAGTTTTAAAGTACTTTTAGGAGAAATGTAAACTAGATTACATTGTGATTTTATTGCATTACGCGTCCTAGTCTTTCGTCCTAGGATGAAGCAGAAAATTTACCAAATTTTCTGCATCTAAGTTCGAACCCGAATCATGGTGATTTTAAGCCTGTCTTTACGGTCACTACGTTGCAGAACAGTCCGTCGAGAATAATACTTCAATTGAAGACCTGAATTGAGAAACGTCACGAGTCCACGGAAGTATTGCTTCTTCCAGGAGGAATAAAAACAGTCCGAAGTCTTGGTATGTTATTCTATTCAGTTGATTTTTTTTTCAATTATATAGAGTGTCTGTGATGGGAATTGTATGTAATATTTATTCAAGTGAGTAGCCCTTGGAACATAGATACCGACGAACTGAAAGAAATGCAAATGCGAAGAAAGAGGACTTGGAATGTTTTACAATTTAGGTTTTCATTTATACCTTTCATCATCTCAGACAGGGAATGTGGTAACATAGAGCACATTGTCATTACAGAATTACATTACGCAATGTGGTTTTTATTCTTCATATACAGTACCAACACACGATGCTCTTCAAATGTCGATGGATTCGCACAATGCTATCTTCAGACAGTGATTTTTTCTTACATCTTCAGACAGTGTAATTTTCATCAACCAAGATATATGCATGATTCATGGTTGGACTAGAACATGTTTGTTTTTTCATTGAATTTCAAAACATGGCACCTCACCATGGCAAACTATAATAATTCGTAACGGCCAATCTTGATCTACAACTACGTTATTGGTTCAGATATGACCTGATATTGCACGATAGTTTTGTGTTGCTAGGATACTCTTAAGAATATGTATAAATTTGTCTCGTACAGCTCAGCAGAATTTTATAATTTTGTGAAGTAAGTAAATAATTTCGGTAACTAGAAAAATCAAATAATTCACGAGACACATCATTACCTGTAGAGAAATATTCTGAAACTTACAACAACACTCTTTTCCCTTGTATGTAGAAGACTGTCAACAGTAAAATATTTACCCTAATCCTAAGAATGAAGTATAAGTACTTGTATTGGTATATATTTGGGAATACTTTCGCAGATTTTTTTATTTTATTCACGATTTCCTAAAATCGAAGCTCTTGAAGAAACGCTCGACTTTTATTGAAAATGTTTTCCAAGGATATCAGTAACCCTGACACTACAATATTTCCTATATTACAACTTGTCCTCGTACACATAAATATATTTTGAGACTTCCAATCCGTAGTAACGCAATTAATCATAAGATTGATTGTATTCCATCTACTGTTTCTCGCCCTGACAGGTAAAATTTTACCTAAGCAAACTCGAACAAGGGTGAGATAATCATTTCAATTTGGCTTTGAAAAAGGAAAATTCATAGTTCCTGTCATTACAAACCACAAACATGCCTCATATCTCATTTATATCGAGGGGAGTATTTGGAAAGCTTAAAAGAGAGTTTCTCAAAGTACCATTCCAAGTTACTACATACTCCGCTTACCATCAAGGCTACATGGAAAGTTTGCTACAGAGAATGGCTTCCCCTATTAACCATCTGACTAAATTAGATGAAAATAATATTTTATTCTACCGACATAGTGGAACCTCCCCTTACTTACTATTGATTTTTACACGCCATTCTTGCATGATTGAACTAAATAACACTAAAAATTTAAGTTTAGAAGGTAAATGTTGATTTAACCATGCCCAAACTCCTTTTCTTTATTCTGCTTGTCTCGACGCCTGTATCAGGCTTTAATAATCTCGACTTCGTATTTTGTTATGGTGATCCACATAGTCTGTCAGAGTATATGAAAAACTAAGTGTAAATTTTAGATTAACGTTAATTTTTCGATATCTAATAGTCACGAGAAAGAGCTAATATAATAGGACCTTAACAATCATGTGCTAAATTAAATATTTTTATCAAATACTAAACTAAATCTAACACTACAGCCTGTTCTTTTACATAAAAATCATTTTGTCTTTGATCCTCTCACTTCTCTAATGCTTATGATTAGAATTCGGAACTTCGTGACTTAGGACTCTTTAAATATAACCAACGAAATATTCTCCAACCAACCCACAATACAGTCATAAGACAATTTGTAACAAAATTACAAATGTTGAAGTGTACAAATTTTGGTACCGTTTTCAAGTTATTTTTTCAGTGTCATGATTCCATATTCAGCAGGAAGCCACTAACAATTCAAAAGCACTTAGATTTTTCAAATCAAACGGTCATTAGAATTATGCGCTAAAATTTGTGTTCTCTTCAGACGAATTTACTAAATTAATGTGTTGTATATTAGTATATTAACTTTTAATAGGAATTACAAATTAATTATGGGTTTTCTATATAAAGTTTTCTATATCTGCCACCAAAAATCTAATCTGGGCTTTAACACTTATGCGTAATGTGACCTAAAAATATATTATGCAAAGGTTGTATCACTAGAAAAGTACGCCTGAAATATACACAAATAATGCTAGCAACATTATATATGTCGGAAAATCGGGAAACGACCTTGGTGATTTTTTAAATATATATTTTCGTCGAAACGAAATTTCCTGTGCTTTCCAAATGAAATGTTTTGAAGTATTATTAGTACTTGCAGCTAATTCTCATATTTTTGAAATTCTGTCGACAATAAACTAAAAACGTTTACTGTTTTCAATAAACCGAAATCGATATTAACATTTTGAAATACTGACCTTTAATTTCATTGTAAGCTCTGATAAGATAAATACATTTTATGAGCGGTAACAACACTATGATTATAATCGCTGAAAAGTGTAGACAATTTTATAAAAATAAAGCTTGTAAAGTCAGTGTCGAACTAAACAAAATGTCTTGAAAATGACTTAAGCGTTGTAAAATACATATAAACATAAACATATTATAATCTGCAACATAATTTGAAATAAAAACATGCCAGTTGCTTTAGTTTGAGGTGAAATGAATATATATATTATGTTGAAATTTATTTGTAACCCTAATAAAAACGGCATTTCATCAAACGTTTAGCTATATATATGACTAAAAAAACGTCTAACTTATATCTTCTCGCATAGGGCGTACCAAATTTTATAAATTTGTATTTGTTACTTTTGTTCTAAATTGAAAGAAAAACTTAGTGAAAGCATTTATAATTAATATTACACAAAATTTAGGCACAAAATAGGTGCTTGAAAATTGTCGATTTTAAAGCCACGAGTATATTCGTTCAAGATAGAAGTTAATGTATTTTATTGTTAGTGTTACTTTTTGAAGAGTTATTGGTGTAAATGAAACTAAAACGAATGTTTACAACACGTTTTATACAGTTTGTTCAATTTATTGGTATGTAAGCTGATCAAAATTTAGGCTCAAATTTTCCACCAAAAATATTAAAATCCCGAATAAGTATGTTCTACAATTAGTATTACGCTTTTTCCAGTGAAGGGAAATCGTGGAGGGGATGGCGACAATCTTGCAAATACGTCAACTTCTGTCCACTGTCTCACACTGGGTAGGCTTGTATCGCTGTCTTCATATTTACTGTCAGACGATGCCAGATCACTTCCAATTGAAGTAGTTTCAGTGTCAGAACCGCTGAGTTCTAACTCAAAATCACTTTCGCTTTCAATGTTGACAAAACTAAACAGGGTTTGAGAAAAGGGTACAGTATAAGTAGACGTTCTCTTCAATCTATTGCTGAAGTTTGTCGTATTACGCATAAAAATCGAAGAGGAAGTAGCAACGTTATTTTTTTATATTTGTACATGTACTATTTTATTGGCATCATTCCGTGAATAATTAATTGCCTGAATTAATTAGTAATGAATTTTATCTTTCAGGATACAACTTTGGCCTTCGACGTTACAGGAGAAGAAAGAAAAATCCGGTCCATATTCTGTTTTACTTCGAAATGGGAATGAAAATGGTACTCTTATTAATGTTGATGTTGGTCGTCAGTAGTACATCCTTTATAGCGGATTCCCATGAACTGAAAATATACCTTCATGATTACACCCAAGACCTTAGGATTGCTAACCCTATTAGTGACTTGTGTAGTATTTTATTTGCAGATACGAAAGTAATAACCGTTTAATTTTCGAATCATTCAAGTACATTGGCGAAGGTGTTTCTGATAGAGACGGTAAGAAAATCCATCCCTGTATTTTCTGTATATAATAATCGTACATGTAGTTGCACGAGTTATCGACGAATACCATACTCAGAAGAAAATCATCTGATTATCATATTTGCACATGATATTAGTGCTATACGTTGCTCTCTTGCTTGTGATAAGGATTCATATTGGAAAAATAGAGCGCAAGTTCTTGTGGGTTTTCAGTCATTTGGATTAAAAGTAAATGAAGAAGCACTGATCAAAATAATTTCAGAACAACTTGGGACACATATGTTGAAAGTGACATTTGTGTATATTCTTGAACTTGTAGAAAACTATAATAATGCATTTCATTTACATGATTATAAAATCAATAATATTACTATAATTTCATTTAATCCACTAACTCAAACCAATTTTACTAAAAATATTGCACAGAAACAGTTGTCTGATGCTGATAGCGTATTTGACGAAAGATATGCTTCTTCGAAATTAAACAATCTTCAAGGTATTTCAATGAAAACAAGTTCGGTTCAACTACGATGTCCACCATTTTTGTCCTTCTGGACAGATAATAGTCAATACTTCACTGATGGTTATGTGTCGAATGTATATGAAACTTTCGAGGAGTACATGAACTATACAACTGATTTCGTTGAAGTACATGATTATTTTAAATTCGGATTTAAGCTACCGAATGGACATTGGACAGATTTAATGGGAGATGTACAAAGACGAGAAGAGGACGTCACCTACTCATTTTTAGTAATTCTTTGGGAGAAGCTTTATGTAATGGAATACAGTGAATATTACGAAATTGCTCCTGCAAACGTTTTTGTGCCCAAGGGTAAAATAATCCCATACTGGAAACTACTCATATTCCTCTTCCAAATGAACGTTTAGCTGATTATTGTTGTAATATGTTTTTGTATAATATCAATACAAAAAGTAGCTACTAAATTATTGATCAAAATTTCGTCATCGAAATTAGATTGTACTGGTGCCGAACGAGGAATTTTCACAACGTTTGCAATTTTTATGCAAGTATCTGTGCACCAACCAAATGCGCATTCACCGAGATTTCTTTTCATAAATTGGGTGTACATTAGTTTAATAATTATATCTATTTATCAAGGTGCAATTGTTAGCATTTTAACAACACCACAGCATTATCCAAATATTAATACTTTGAAAGAACTTTTCATTGACAATTTAATACCAATGGGACCCGCATATTGTAAATACCTGTTAAATGATCAATCAAATCTAGTTCTGTGGGGATTGCACGAAAGGTATGAGCCAAATGTCGACTTTGAGAGAATAAAACAAAAGGTAATTAGTGGAGAACCAGTGGTATTCGTTATTTTCGATAGTGTATTCCAATATTTTAAATAAAAAATTATACCGTGCAATACTTGTTCTAAACCCTTCCATAAATTAAGAGATACTCTAGGTCTTCAGTTGTTTGCAGTAGGATTTCCAAAAGGTTCTTATTTTATTCCTTGCTTCAATACACTAATCAGGAGAATGCGCGAAAATTGACTTTTTTAAAAATGGTCTCGAAATGAAATTCGGAGTGTGATGGTTAGCAGTACCTGTACCGAACCTTGTGTCAATTTGAGGCCATTAGCATTAAAGGATGTACAATTACCCTTCTGTGGTCTTCTCTTCGGATACCTTCTATCTGTGTTTACATTCGTTTTAAATATCTGTAATAGACAACGAAAAAGATGTTTAGAATGTCTACGCAAGAAAAGTATTTAACTTTCTTTATAGCTTTTAGGGCTGAGTTAATTTGACATATCCGCTCATAAATATCGTCAATTAACTTTTGCAATACTTGTTTTACAACAAAGCGATTTTCTTATGAATAAAATTTCGAAATGCGCTACAGAGCATTGACTGCTTATGTTAATCCTACGACGTTGCACACATTTTATATTATTCTTAAATTTAAAAAAAACTGAAACAATAACTTTAATTGCTCTACATTATGAAATATTAAATATATGTTTTGTCTGTGTGCTCATCAAAGCTAAGGTTCTCTTTCAGCAAGAGAAACATACCCCAAATTGAGATCAATTTATATCCTTTGCAGAACCGAAACAAGACAATCACTTTACTGTGTACATAGCCTTGCATGTTCTTCTTAAAATGCTATGTGCTTTCTCCTAAATAATGCGTTGGTAAAGAATAATCGTTCCGGAAGGGTTACTTCTTCTGCTAATATTCAATTCCTTTATTCATTCAACCCCCATGCCTGTCGAGACAAGGGGAAATGCAAAGAACTATCGCCCATAGCACATATAGCACAAATACGTAATCTGGGAATTGGTCTCTGGTCTGCAACGTCAGAAGAATTTACTGGATTTTTCAAACTCAATCCCTCGTCCAATTTTGCAGATATATTGTCATTTCATTACGTTGATTTTTCTGGTTTTCATTTCATTCTTACTCAACGTACACAAATAAAATAGCATGTGTTGATTAACTTGATGACAGATCTCTTTATGCTAATAAATCAGTATCTTTAGTTGGTAATGTCAAAGCTTGATGTCAAGTATAGACATGAAGTATGCTTTAGTAGTAAACAAATGAAAAGGAGGTGATGTTAACAATTTTTTTCTGTCCTTTTATGTATTTCATTAAATGGTGCTTGTTCGGTTATTTATGCCGAACAAGAAACATTTTCCGATGCATTTTCATCTCCATTCATTCCTGTATAGTAATTCTTGAAAGTGTTATGTTTTAAAAAGTCAGTTAAAATTAGCAGCCGCAGCACGTTTGTCTTGGCACTGGTCGTTGTATCAGTGTTCAGTTTGACAGAGAAAATCAATAAGTTTCCTGATCCCTGCAAAAGTTCAACTCGTTCTGTGTAAGGAAATTGTTCACACGTCGTAAGATAAACATACATTAAATTACATATTTTTGTGTAAGAGACATTCTGCACCCTCTCTGAAGGTTACAGAAGTGAATAACTTCACTATGTTACTTATGTTGAATAATTGTTCCTACCCGATACAATCTTGAGTCATAGATGACCAACGCGAAAGCCATAAATACAATTCAAATTCTTAATATGTACATCCATAGGTGCCTCTCCTCCGCAGCCCTTTGACCATTTTTTTATCTCACCATGCCACTATCGCCTCATATTATAAATTTCATGGTAGGTGTAAGGAAGTATGACCAACATGTAAACAATTTTCGAAATTTTTTGAGATGTCCGATTTTGAGGAAACCATATTTGAAAATTTCGGCCCATTTTCGGGAAACACACTTTGTCTATTTTCAATTCTATCAAGTTACATATCAAACGAAAGTTTGTTAGAAGAGCTTTAAAATGAGGTCTCTCGCAGCTCTCTATCACGAAAGATTGATGAGTATAAGACATTTTGTAAACTAAAGACACGAAAAATTTGATCCCTTGGTAGGTTTCTGAACGCTAATAGAACACAAACCAAAGCGTAAAAATGCTGAAAGGAATTCTTGTTTATATACTCCGCACATACAAGCAATAAACCGAAGATAATACAAATCCGATAGGTTTAGGTTGTGTTGTTTTCACATGGAATGAACCAGAACATCTTATTTTAATTTAATAAATTTAAATAAAACATTTGTAATAGTGAAAGAAAACTTTAATTAGTGCTTGTGTATTCAACAAGTAACGTACTGTTATTCTGGTAAGTTGATATTTTGATAGGTGGTCCTTTGTGTTTACTGTTAACTAAATAATGCGGACGTTTTCTGCTCAGAAGAATTCGTGTTTTCCCTATGAAAATTTTATTTACTCCTTAGACCGAAAATTGTGAACTGGAATGCGTTGAAACGTAAGTTCTCTTTATTAGAAATATTATCTTTGAAATCACCGTCCATTAAATGAGATGTCTTTACCATTTACCGTAAAGAGACAGATAAAAGTTTTGTGAATGCATCAAACTGGATTAGCGTCACCAGATGAGAACATCAAAGAATTGTGCACACGTTTGACTTTACCGAGGTCTGATCATTTCTCACAATCTTATGAGGGTAGTGGTATAGTGAAAAGTTGTATTTCATAAAGTGCCAAATATCATGACATTTCAGACCCAAGTTTGTAAAGCAATTGAACATTGGAGTGAAAAACAATTAAGAATTAATAAAATATTTAAGTTAATCAACTTCGGAAAACGTTATGAAGTAAGAGCCATCGCCTGTCGATAAACAGAACATGTGTTTATGATCTGATTGTGAAAGAAATAAGAAAGAGAGCCTCAGAAAATCAGCGAAACTTCTGGACATTGGACCAACAATGTTTTTAGCAGTGGGACATGGAGATGACAAAGATTCGAGGGAATGTACATACCCTACTTTGTTTCTTTAGATGGGCAATATTATATTACGTTAGCTTCAAACGTCATGCTTGTGCAAAGGAACGTAACGAAAGAAGAAAAGAAGGACAGGTAGTAAACGAATGTGGTTTTGAATAAGGTTCTACTCTGGTACATATTGAGCAAGCCATTAAAGAATTTGAACAACAATTCGCTGCGAGTGATCAAGTTGACCATGATAGCCAAATTTATGGAAGAAAAGATAACAGTGATATCATATGATTTAGTCAACGGGCCCAGGCAAAAAGATGAACTTATAACAATTATTCCATGTCTAGCAGTTAATAATTCATGAAACGTAATCTTTGAACTTTGAAACTTCTATTTGATTTGGTTTTGTTTATAGTATTGTATGAGTGATGCTATGTGCTTTTCACGTGCTGCGAACATAAATCTCAAATATTTTTTTAAATAATTTTCCAAAGTTCAAAGCATCTTTTTCAGAGGGCTTGTTCAAAAGAATATCTCAGTAAATGCTTTGTTTTAACTTTAAAGATCATATTTGAAGACAAGGCGATTTCTTACACTTCATGAAGGACAGATATTAAGCCTCACGTATATCTAGTGCAATTCAAATTATCTACTTCAAAACAGTGAAATACAGAGAAAGCAAAATAAAACAAATGTAAGATAGATAGTTGAACGTGAAAGACTTTTTACCTCTTTATGTTCGACTGAAGATCGTTTCGGAAACTTTTTATTAAAAAAGTATTGATCAGCTAAGCTGCTTTGGTTTGCCTGTGTTATAATGTGATTCCAGTATAAATACAACCGAATACTTTCCGCTTTAATCATTCACAATGTGAATCATGATCCTTCATCAGCTACAATCGGGCACTAATTCCGTGACACAAGCCTTAAGATCATACAATATTTGAATACTGTAATACGACAGAGACGGAGTCTCCAAATTAAAGATTCAATATAGACAGAGAAACTTGGATACCAGCTACCCTTTGTTTGCGCTACTATCCAACCGTTGGTTGCCAATACAAAGTGCTTTGACATATCTATTAATAGTTTGATATTTTCATGTAAATAATGTAACAATTATTTAATTTTAAACCAGGTGCACCTGTTTATTTACTACTACCAGGCACGTGTGGGTATATTTTACTTCGAAAGTGAATTAATCATTTCGTACAAAATAATATTGATTTTTTTTAGAAAGCACTTTTATGTTTCCAGGTTGATCCTTTTTAACAGTTGAAAATAAATTTCACATTGCAAAGTTGATATCAATAGCTTAAAATAATTAATGAATACATGCATTGCATTTGCATCATTACAGCCAGGTTTCATTATCCTAGTAGGCGTGTGGGAATATATTTCACCCCCAAAATTGAGTTTATCAATTTGGAACAAACTAACATTAAAATGCATTAACCACAAATTAATAAATTAGCTAATGTTCAATATGTATACCATTTAAGCGCTTTTCAGAATCCAAAATTGTAGTTTTGGTATCGCTTTTTGTTGCGAATGTTACTCAAACGCTGACAATAATGAATGATTTCGTCCGTTACGCGCTCTGTTTTCGGAAATTACTAGCTAGCTTAGCAGTGTGGTCAACCGGTAAAGGTCTCCACAAAGGAATTTACCGACAGTTGGTAAATTTACCCTCACGCACTTGGTTAAGTGTTAAGCCAAGTATCCTCACCTTAGTGCAGGGTGCGTAAAGTAAGTAGATAACATGAATAATCATAATACTTCAGCTGCTTTTTGTAGCCCTCAATCCTTTGCATCAGTGAAGCAAGAAAAAAATAATCAATCGTGCCAAACACAAGCTGAGTATAGAGTATGTACAATAGTACTATCGAATCAGATCATCCACTTCCAGAGCAGACTTTTTTCGCCAGGTCAAACTTTAGAACAAAAATTAAAAAATATAATATATATAACAATTCCACAACGAAATGGTTTCCAAAATACAAAACTGATTCTGAACTGAATCACTATAGTTTTCAGATGAATAATATAAATTGAAGGTATTTGATAATAACAATTGAATAGAATCTAAAATATTTGATAATGCTTGCAAAAATAAATTTACAATCAGAATTGAAGAAACGAATAATAAACAAATTGTATTTAATTCAGAAACAATGAATTTTAACTTGTTTTGAAATATTAGAATACGAAAGATATATCGGAGTGCAATTGACTTTCAAACTAATAACCGAACAACGTAATCAACAATATCACGATGAAATGAATATTTATCGAATTAGGTATCTAATTTCAAAATATTATCAAAATTAATCGGACGCAATCTCTCCTAAATCAAACAGAAAATTGAACACTTATCAGAAATACATGAAAATCTTCTTTTCTTACAATTTCTTCAAAGAGGAATCAAATCCCATTTGCCTATCTGATTAAAGATAATCCTATCGCTAAAGTTCCTTCTCAAAAGGACCTTGGAGTGGTATTTGACGAAAAACTTATGTTTTCTGATCACGTGACTTCTATAACTAAAATTTATCTGCGCTTACTTTGTCTTCTCTATAGATTTACAGAAATTAAAGATTTACAGAAATTCATTAATTGAGTATATTCTACAACACCTTCATCTCCCCTAAAATTGAATATTGCTCCCCAATTTGGAACATCGTTAATATGTATAATATATCTCTTATTGATTCTGTTCTGAACTTTTTTCTTGTTATAGTCAAAAGCAATATACTATCAGTACGTAGCTTAAGCAAATCCGAGTTATTATCCGTTTTTGGTCTCCACGTTCCCTCTTCTCGTCGCATGTTGGCAAATTTGATGTACTTATACAAGATACTTAACTGTAATCGTACAGCTTGAGAGTTTATATCTAAATTTTACTTCCGTGTTCCCTTGCGAATAACCAGAAATAATAACCTCCTTCATTGTAGGAGTATACGGGAAGCCTATGCTAAGTATACTGCAGCGCTCCTTATTCATAGACCAGTAATTATGTACAATATTATTGATTCAAATATTGATTTTTTCAGATCTGAAAACACTTTCCACCGAACGAATAATACCGATGTCTGAGTTATTCCTCCTGTGTATTATAATCGTCATGTTATTGATATCAATTGCTTCGTTATGTGTTGTTTAAAATCTATTTCATGTTCTTTAGTTTGTTGCAATGTTTTTTATCTTTTTGTAAAATGACAACTCCAGCTGTATCTGAAACTTAATAACAAATAAATAAATATTGTAGTTGGAAAACAATAAAAGGATACAGGCCATACCTTCCGCCGTCCTATGATTCTTCCAAGAACGCCATTTTGTGTGAACCTTACGACCACGTTGAAGGCAAATATTGAATTCGAAGCTTCCTAACTTATTTCTAACTAAATTTCTGTTTTTATCCAAATTAGTTAACAGAAATAAATATCTCTACTAAAAATTCAACTGGATTAAATTTGACTAATTTTTGGTACTTTACTGCTCAAGACAAAAATTAGAATGAAACAACTATTGTTTCAGGTTTACTTTGATTATCCTAACCAAATTACAACTCATTTTATTCTTAATTTCAAAGACTATTTAAAATTCCTAATTGAAAATATTCACTTGATAATCTCATTTAAACTAAAATGTCTTCGATTAATTTAATTAGAATTATTAGTATAAATTCCGAAAAGTACTTTAGTCTCCTTTTTAACAAAAACTATTTTAAATCTCATTCATTCTCGTTTTAGGTATTTAACAATGTTATTATTTAAATTACTTCAAGTATTTAAGTTATAATCATATCTTGTTAACACTTATAAAATTTTCCATTTACTTCTTTAAAGCACTGACTTTAATTGTGGCAAAACACTACACAAGAATGAAAGTTCATACTGTCACCTTTTAGATCAAGAGTGAAATGGACCAATTACTTCATTTATTTCTGACACGATTTATTCCGTGTGCAACACACACGCACACACACAGCCTTTCTTATTAAAGCTCACGATTCTTCCCTTTTTAATGCAATATTAATTTCGCTTTTAACTTCGCTAGAACGGTCTGCATTTTATTTTCATTGCTTAGAAGAACCAAACGAAATTGTAGGAAAATTACATTATAAATAAGAAAACTTAATAGACAAAAACGATATGGATAACGAAGCCACATAATGAACGATCAATTAGAAATATCTACACTGGAGAAAAAACATATCTCGCTGAAAATCAATCTAAACGAATAGACAATTTGAACTACTCAACACTCTATCAAGCATGAAGCACTAAACCACAAGTCAGAGCTACGCCATTTCCAATAGCTGAGCAGAAACGAATAACTTGTGCCGGCGAATTCAACCGTTCACACAGTAATGATTTCTCCTTTTTCTTTCCTCTCAGCCAAAAATCAGTAAAACAAAGAGGCGAAATTACCTCAACGCTACAATAACCTATATCCGATAGTTCTCGTATTTCTTTACATGGCATAACTAGATTAATGAATGCAAAACTTTAGAGTTCCAATTGATTTTCCTTTTTGATTTCTTAAATTATAAAATTCTAATTGTTCTCTTTTTAATATAGAAAAGGATATAAAAACATAAATATTAGTGAATGTTGTAAAAACCAGTACATACTAATATTACTCCTGCAAATACTATTACTACGCATACTAATACTACAACTACTACTGCAAATACAACAATAACTGCTACTGCTAGTACAACTACTAATACTACTGCAACTATTAATATAGCTATTGCAATTAATACTATATCTATAGCATTAAATTATTATTAACACTACATTTAATTTGTTTTGAAACGGTACATCTAAATATTTCTGGCTTATAATAAATGAAATTTGAATTTCGAAATCTAAACTATTTATTTTTTCCTGATTTAAAAACGGAAACCTGATTTATGATTATTCCTGATTTATTTATTTATTTCGTTATTCTTCACAAAATACTCGCTGCTTTGTCAATTAGATCGCAGTATATTCACTTCCGGGGATTTAAAATATCTTTAGTTCCTAATTCTTTTTCCTACCGACAAGCAAAATGCTATTTAATTTTTTTTTAAAAATGGTACAAATTCCAGCATCAATATGTTCAATCACTTCTGAAGGAACGATGAATCAATCCTGATTACTAAACCTACATTCCTGATTATTTAAAAATGTTAGAAGGTTGGGACAAAAATTCTCCCAAAATCAAGTTTAATCAAACACCACTGAAAGAAACTAGATTATAGGTCTCAGATTTTGTTCAAACACTGCATTTCAAATTTCCAAAAATATCAATCTAAACTTTATGGTCCTTTACTATGAACAGGCAAGTTTAGGAAATTATTTTTCGGGGATCGGACAAGCTTTTTCTCACTAAAATATTATTTAAGTCAGCTCAAACATTTTCTCAGACCTCCAATTTAGTTTTCAATAATGAACATTCATTCACAAACAACAATAATTTCCCCACAATTTTACGCCTTCAATAGCTCAACTTTTGTTAATTAATATTTCAAACAAAATCAAGTTTAACTTGTCAAACACTTTCAACCGAATTTTTCTAATCAAACATATTCTTCACTAAGCTGTTAATAGATTCAGTGCCTCGATATAAGCTTAACCGTAGCACTAACCTTTAAAATAATACAAACAACCTCAAACCAGACAGTTTTGCTCCCTCGACATCAACATTCAAAATTCTTAATCAATTTTAATCCATATCAAGACTATCAGTAATAGACTAGACACACAAGTAAATCGCAATACGCAAAGCTACTATCACAAGTCAAGCATTTCTACAGTTATACCCACCTAATCTAACCTTACCATGGCTATCATTTCAATATACAAAACAACTATACCACGTTAAATTCAAAACTTACAACTTGAAGTATTAATTCAACTAATATCTAACATTCACTACAGTTCACGATCTCTCTCATACAACATACACTTTCGATGACCTCTAAATACTGAAAACCCTCGAGCATACCACAATTTTGCACAACCTGCGCAACCAACTTATATATTGAAATAAAAAAAAACACCGCCGAAAACATTCACACCTCACATCAACCATTAACTGCTTGAACGAGACTAATTTCGGAGACTTGTACTCAGTCACACTTCCACTCACCACTCTCGCTTCAAAGACTTCACTCAAAGTAGATCTGTCAGAACCAAGATTTGATCTTCTCGATCAATCTGTAAACAAGGCACTGAGTATTAAATTTTCTATCCCGAAGCCTATTTGAATTACTTTTACTTTCTTAACGTCTCTCACCTAACACCAGGTATTTCCTTTTAATACATGTTATTCTTTCACGTTTATTCCGGTGATTGATTTCCAACAAAACCACAAGCTCAAGAAACCAATCGATTATTTAGACAGCAAGGTTTCTAGCGCATTTTATACTTTAATTAGAAATTCATATTCTAACGAATCGGTCAAACATGATCGTTTCAAAAGAATTATCTTTGCTTTAGCATTTACCTTGTTTATTCCTACTTTAACGAGCATTCCGCTTTAAAATTTACCTCCATTGTCTATTAACCATTTTAGTTTAAGTTTTATCGAGAAAATATTATTTAGATGGCCATGAATTAGCTTTCGTACATAAGCGCCACACCGCCTCACCATCATCCACATGTTCCTTGTAACATTCATTATCAAACTATCCTATCAAAACCAATTTCCTCCAACCAAAATTACAATCCGCGAGCAATGCTAGACATTTTATTGTCTTCCTTTAAAATGTAACATCGCAAAAAATGTAAATAGATTCCATCAATTCACTAACAGGTAATATTGAAAAAACTCGCCCATATTATCATGTCACTATCCGCCAAGAATGGTAGTAATTCAACATTCTTCTTTCTCTCTTCGCATTTGGCGTTAGTGTTGTACATAGATACCAGACCACAAATTTCGAAATTAAATGGTAATTAAACATAACTATTTTAGGGCCGTAGCAAGGAAATTTAACAATACAATTCAGTTTTGTAGCGAAGATAATCACACAAATATTTGACTCCATACAATTTTCATAATATCCTATATGTGTATTATCTGCCGATAGTCGATTTCGATCTTTAAAAGTTTTTATCAAATTAAATGCTTATACAAAAATTGTAAAATACTTTGCAGGAGTATAATTAGATGTTGTTTTCAATTCACTGGCAAAACATTCAGATCTTCTGCAATAATTTAATGAACTTCGTTAAGATTTTATATTTATCTGGAGGTCTATACACTGAAAAAAGTTTTGTTACTGACCACCTCTGATACGATGGTTAAACCCATCCATCAATGGAGAAACTTAAATTTGTTTTCGGAAGTAAGGAGCTGCTCTTCATCCAACGTCTGGAAAATTTTGTTATGCACTCATGAGAATACAAAAAATGACATCGCTAAATTCATTCTCATATGTACACACTACAGAAATCGAATTTTTTCTAATATCATCCGCGGAAAACTCTTAATTTTGCCGGTTATTAATTCTCTGTAGATTGATGGATCATATTACAACACTAAACATTAACAAAAGTACGACAGAAAGATAATACACTACCCTATATATTACAACGATTTTAGACTATTGTTCATTTTAAGTCAAATATGAGTACTATGTGTTCTTTAAATTACGCTTTTGTCACTAGCCACGCTTTGTTGCTTTTGGGTTAGGGCTTCACTATCCGAAGAATTATGTTGACCTTAAACGTTACCTGACTAATCTATGTCGGACGTTATCTACCTTTGTTGAACAGGTTTACTGTTACTCGCTATGCAAAAAATATTACACTATGCACATGTAGGTAGGTTATTGTTATGTATAAGCTATGATTATATCCATGATTACAAGGTCTTCCCCGAGAACCTACCGTAAATAGTAATGAGTCATTATGTTTATCATCGGGTACTCGAAGCAGTTCACCATGCACACCCAAACTTTGTGCAAATCAAATTTATGAAAATTGTAGAGGAACTTATGATACATTTACCGGGATAGCTTATTTGTCTGTTAACTAGTGCGGTAGTTGATAACTACTTTCCGAATCGTAATATGGGCTTATTTTTAGTCAAAATTATAATTATTATGTCACATAATTCTCCGCCTTCAGCGTTGTATACACTTGTTTACGAACTTGAACTATATCTACACGTAACACGTCACTCAATGTGTGTTTGAAGACATCCCTTAAATATTAGTGAATTTTTAATGTTTGTCTCTCGCTCATTATTTTAAAGTCAATTTTATGTGTATTGACCGTTAGGCAATTCATGATTTCTTGAATAACTCACTCTTTAAATATACTGTACTAAGATTCACCATTTCCCTTTATGGGAATATTACGTTAAATGTATGTCAATATAATTCTATATTTCGTCTCACTATTCACCAATTCACTTTGCTTCACCACTAACTCAGCTCACAGCTCTTCCAAATGTGTTCCTCGGCACGCCCAACTTTCTGTCTATACAAAGTGTTTCTCATGCCTCGGTACTCTCATAGCCTCTTGTTGCTAATTATGAGGTTAGGTACTAGACTCCAGGCGAAAATTAACCATACATAAAGTTTTGTTGTGAAGAAAGTAAAACACATATATGTTTTTCGCATTGCATGGTTGCAGATTATTTCTCAACTAATATCTCTGACTGTAGTTGAGTGTTTTGTAGCTTGACAAAAAATGTTAGATTAATATATTTAAGTTCTTAAATGAGTAGGTTTACTGACAGTAGTGTAACAAAAATTATTTAATTTGGAATATCAACATTAAATTTAATTATACTACACTCTTCAAATGTATTTATACGTGTATGTACACAGTTTCCTGCTAATATTCGTACTGTATTTTAGAATATAGTCTATATCTAGAGTAATTTTCGTATTATTGACCTTCTAAGCACATCCTTACTGTGGATTTTTTTAACTGATCCAAACAAGTACAACAATCTTTGATATCACATTGCAAACTACAAAGTCTACATAATAATACCTATTGAAGATTTAAATATATGTCCCCATGAGGAAAATTCGGAGGCCGTCTTCACGGTTAGTGGGCCACAGGAGCAAAGCCGAATTTTCCTCATGGGGTATGTTACTATATTAAAAAAGCAAACATATTAGTTATAGCAAGAAGCCAAATCATGTAGTAATTCATTACAAAAGAACACCTCTTTGTTCGACACCACGTATTCGTACACTGCATATATCGTTGCAAAACTGAGTTTCCATGTTCCAATAACACTTTTGTATTGTCATGAATGGAAGGTAGTTCAAGTCAACCGACTTTTTAATATTTTTATTATTTTCAATTTTGAAAGTTTCTCTTGGGCATGTTCAGAACTTTTAAATGCAAACATAACATTTTTCAGCATTTACAACTTGTTCTTTACTTCAAATGTACTATATCGAGTCATGTATTATATCGAGTCAATTATTGTACCTTAGTTAAGTTTATATTAACGTCACCAAAAGACAATCAAGAATGATAGTTCTATTAAGAAAGTTTCGAGTATCTCGTAAACCTTTACCACACTCATATAAAATATACTAAATACGAAATTATAGTGTCAAAGTAAATAGCATAATATGCTTAAATTATATTTGTAATCCTTTAAGTTGTGAATCAAGCATTTGCATTTAGAAACATGTGAGATTTGTATTGTGTAAGTATAGTAAGCTGTTGAATAAAGTTGTATTCACTCTTTGCATGCCGCTACTACCACTCAGAAGTAATGAGATTGTAATTTCCATTATTTTCCTGATGAATTATTTGAAATCTCTACAGATGTAATTACCAGACTGTACATAATTAAGTATTGTACGCACTTAGAACACGTCTAATTAGAATCGATTTCGGTAAGCGTCGAATCAAATGCAGACGCTTCCACGCAAAAGTTACGAAACTTACGAATAAGCCAATAAACAACACACAAAATGACACCCTTAGATGTTCAAAGTTTATAAAACCTTCACCGCTATTTTTAACGTTTTTTTCACCCTTCTCTGCCGCGAAGGATATCAATTGCTCTTGGATATTACCCGTCACTCCTGACTCTATAAGCGAATGGAAAATGCGAGAAGTTTATTTCAAATAAGGAGAACTTTTCTTTAGCAAAAGCACTGCATGGTAAGATATCATAGACTCTTTGGTAATATGGATAAGTGGATGCCCTCTTGTGTCAATGTATTTCGTCTTCATCATATATTGCATGTAATTTCGTCTTCACCATATATTGCATGTAATTTCGTCTTCACCATATATGTCTTTGTTCCAGCTCGAGCAAAACCATTCTTACCAGTAGCAATTCCGTTCAAAATTGAGTTGACTTCCAAAGTTTCAGTCCAGCATTAGTAAATGATTTTACCAACGGAATCAGCACTGTTTTGAAACCATATTCGAGCATTATCAGCTCCTCCAAAGTCAATACCAGATTCTACAAGTTGCTCCACACTGTTTATTTCCGAATATGATTTTGGATGTGCCAAGAGACTAACGAGAGCAACTTGATAAGCAGTGGCCATAATAAGGAAGAACAGTACCCATAGCACGAAGACAATTCTTGGTAGGGTAATGTGGGGAAATATTTGAAATGTCACATTAATAAGACAGGAGACTGTATGCACCCATTGACTTTTAGCAATAAGACAATCCATATGAGGGAATACAGTATTCATGAATTAACGGGATCGAACAATTCGTAACGTTGAAGGTTTGGAATTAACACAAGCAGTTCATCATCTGCCATACTATGCAATGAATCACCTTGAAGACCTGTAAAAGTTCCATTTTCCATTTGCCATCTCCATTGATCTTTTAAAACAAGCATAGCGCTGACACAGAAGTTAAAGAGTTTCTGCCAATGTATTCATAGTTTGACCATTAATTCAACCAAGCGTAATATTTCCATCTGGGTGATTAAATAGTTCAACACATGGTGTAAATGGAATGTTGAAACATGTAATGGACACTGATGTCCATTGACCACTTTGCCAGAGAAAAACATGGTGTGTTGTGCAGGAATTTTTCATTTGTCCAGACATCAAGTAGCATAGTCTTAGGATAACCAAGTACTTTTTCGTGAACCGTGTATACGTATAAATAGTCTGATTGTGAAACCTACCATGTTGGTACCTAATACGTAGGTCATTTCATTTTGAAGACATTACAAAAAGGATGTTAAGAATCTGGTTCTTCCATGCCTCTTGAAACATTCTTAGTAATAAACTTTCATTGATAATGTTTAAAGAAACAACAATAACTTTAGATCGTGCAGACCAAGAAGGAAAGTAGTCTAATTGTCCTAGAAACAATGTACTTTAAGAATATAATATAACAATATAAACTATGTTTTCGAAAGTGAAATTGAGATATAGTGCGTTGTGTTTGTTCTTCGATATTATATTTAGAAGTGATTTTAAATCGTAGACGTTTACTACAGAGTATCTACTTTGCAAATCTCGAAGTAGAACCCGCTTTAAAAGGTTGTTTTTTGAACTTCCTATGATTGCTAACGTGTAAGCATCTTGTAGATCAATTTCAACTAGGGTTCTTACACAGGATAATATATTTACGTAGGATATATCTGCTTTCTCCGTAAGATGTTTTAAAGTAGAATGTGCATTAATTTGAAAAAGAATGGTAATTAGAAGATAGTGAACGGATTTCATCATTCCCTAGGAAGTGCCTTTTTTTGTTGAATTGATGCTCTGAAATGATGAAAAGAACACATTTATCAACATTTTATTAAAATAGCGAATATTGTGTTATAATTATTCGTTATACTGTTGCATATATATTAGATATTACATAAAATATAATTAAAATTAAGTACATTTAAAAGTCAGTGATTGCTCGGGCAATATAAGAACTGAAGGAACAAAATAAAAACAAATAAAAAGTGAACAATAAAGTACCAGTCAAGAATATTTTGTTTATTAATATTCTCTCATTTTAATAGGAACATAGTCATGTTTATTTCAATACACTTTGTAATTCTAATTCAACATACAAAGTAAGATGTATGATGTAATTACAAATGACGAATTTTAATTCCAAATAACCAAATGGTTTCAAACCTTTTATTTTCAACGTTTGGAAGAAAAGACTTTCAGGTAACATTCTAACGTTTGCAGAAAAAACTTAGAGTAGATTAAACATTGTAAACTAGGTTTATGATATTAACCAATATATATTTTTAACAGGATTTCGAGACATGAATACAATGGGAGTTTAATAGAAAAAATAAAATTCGGGTTTCCAAATAAGATAAGAAAAACGCTTTTAATATTTCCTGAGCGTTTTAATAATATGGGTCTTGTGTACATCAGAACTTATGATATTGTATATTTCATGTTAACTTCTTTTGTTAGTGCGAAAAAGAGTGTCATTTTAATATAGGAGCCAGTTCATTACTCCATTTATTCAGCTGTACTGAGCATACACGGTGACTCACTACAATGAAACTAACGTGTTCACTTGGTTGCTACAAGGTTACATTTCCTACTTTCGGGCACGTTGTCAAAAATGTTGATTGACTTAAACAAATACGTATATTATTAAGAGAGTGATAACTTGCATTCGTACGTATCTGCATGGAAGCGGTTAAGAGAAACCGAAATATTTACTGAATCCCAAATATTTATTCCAGGTAATTCACAAAGTATTATTCGTAGAAGTACATGAAATGTGTCCGTAAAAATGTAAATCTAATGAGATCGTGGTATTTAGATGAAGGTGACCAGATTATGGGAAGGAATAACAGGAGACAATGTTCGTTTCGATAGCAATCATCTGGAATATATATATATATATATATATATATGTGTGTGTGTGTGTGTGTGTGTGTGTGTGAGTGTGTGTGTGTGTGTGTGTGTCTGCGTGTGTGTGTTTTACTTTAAGCATTCAAATAACGCGGTGGTACAAATAAATTAGTCTAAAATTAGATCAAGACACTATGTGGCCATCGAGAGCATCACTTAGCACAGGCATCACTCATATCCACTTAGTTAAGGTATAGAGGCAGCCATCCCGGTATAGTAACTTCAGCATAAACCGAAATCCTTCGATACACATCTCCCGGGGGAAGTTTTTTTTAACAAAGTTGGAAATCTTCGAAAATCAGAAGCATGAAGAAGTGTTTGTTTCGTTGAAGCAGATTTTTGAGACAAAAGGAAGAGTAACACCGTGTAGACTTAAATTAATCGAAAGTTTGAAGAAGGAAAGAAATACAGAAATCCGTTTTTTTGGGGGTGAATTAAAAAAAAGAATAATACTTGTATTATTTATTAAAAGGAAACTATTTGTACTGAAGATTACGAACGGTTTTCTACTTCTTGTATACAGTTCAGACAGTCTCCTCTTCTTGTATTCTTTAATTAAAATTGAAATAGTTCGTGAATATATTTTCTTTTTCAAAGTGATGGAAGAAATCATCAGCGCAGTTGTAAGTAATGATGCGTAAGTATGGAAAAATCAATCAGAAAAATCAAGCAAAACGCAATAAATACATTCAATTGAATGTTATTTACACGAAATGTATGCACAATGAACTCGAAAGCTATAAGTAAGTAATAAACTAAGATTTTTTCCTGCTCCCAGCTGACAGACATTTCAAGCTAGGAATGAGCAAACCTGCTGTTATTCTGTAACAGTGATGCAATAGTTGCTATGGGCAAATACCTGTTGATAATAACAGTTAATATAGCAGTTCATTAAAATATATCTAAGTGGGAGATATTTATTTCCAACCGTGAAAAAGTATTGTACAACAACTTTGTAGGCTAACTTATTTACCTGTATTCTGTAAGGTGTGCAGCAGAATGATGTATTGTAAGTAGATTAGTTCATACTATAACTGTCGGAAAGCGATCGTAATGATGGAGAGGACTAACTGGTGGAGAGGGAACAGTACATAAATACACAATTGAACAAGGAAACCATAAAGCGATGTGTAAAGTAGGTAGGCGAAGCATAATTGCTTCATGCTGAATCAGTATAATATTTTAATCGTGATTATATAGAGGGTGTTTATGAACTACACCGACAAATTCCTGGAGGTAATTCGTCACATCAGAACAAGAATAAATTCTATCTGACTAGTGTCGACATGTGCATAGTATCGGAGCTACAGGCTGCGGAAAGAATGGAAAAACGAACGTTAGAACTTAATAGTTTTATCACGACGAATAGTAAAGCTGATGAGATAAGGTACAGTCGAAGAATTTAAATCTACACTATTCACAGTGCAAATTAAAAAAATTCCACAATGGGCGCGCAGGGGATTTTCCACAGGTATTAGAGAATTCTCCGAAGATTAGTCGAAAAGGGTATTAATGGGGCTATTTCCACCAGGAAACAACAAATAGTTGGCGCCAAATCAATATCTCAAGTAAATGACATATGCTGAACGACTTTTTTAAAAACAAGATGTGCTTGCATAGCAAGTACGAGTAAGAATTGCATAATTTGATCAAATGATTTAATAATTTGTGATCAAAGAGATTGATAAACTTTATTTTTTGGTAAACTTTATTTTTATATGGGCCAGTTTAGTAACTTTGGACTTCGGCCTGTCACGATTTGCCTTTAGCTGTTAAGTGTTAAAATTCACACCCATGCCCCTGCCGGGACTCGAACCCGGGACCGTTGAGTCGATAGCCTTGCGCCGCAGACCGCTCGACCACCCGGCCGGCTCAAAGAGATTGAATGCCATAGAACGATTGCATGCTATGGATGACGTGTATCATCTTTACTCACGCGGAAAGCAGTTTAACTCATACTTATTGCAGCTTACCTCAGTTTCAAATCCGAAATCCGTTACTTCCGTTGGAAGCCCCTTGCGCATCCCTTTCACAATTTTTAAATATCCATTTTCAAATGAAGCAGGTTTCAAGTTTTTGACGTTATTATGCCGCATCAGCTCTACTCTCCATGGTGATAGAAATATGAAGTTCTAGATTTCATTTTCTCACACATTCTGTAGCCTGTAGCTTCGAAAATATGCACATTTCGAAAATTTGTTCCATGCATTTTTGTCTTGTTTTGATGTGACGAATCACCCCCATGAGTTTGTCGGTGTAGTTCATAAACACTATGTATATACACCATGTTCAGACATACCGTGCAATCTATCGAAAGCTCTTGGTTTCCTTAAAAAACAAACTTATCGATACATCCCTGATAAACCATAAGAAGGAAGTGGATAAACCAGAGAACAGGATCTATGGGAATGCAAAAGGGTATTTGCCCCTTTTGCACATTGCACAAATGGTTAGGTGAATTTGGTTTGTGCTCTTTTATATAAATATATTGCATTTGGCGGGCAGTAGAAGTACAAGACAAAGTACTACCCAAATAGCACATGAAACTTGCAACAAGTTTGCAGCAATATTAGGATTGCAATTCTCTAAAGGAGCAGCAACTTTGGCATTGCAAGGCTGCAATCTTGCTACAATCTTGCAGCAAACTTCCCAGTTGAGCGATGCGAAACGCACTAGAAACGTAGTTAACGAAACGTACTCCAAAGTTTGTTTTAGAAAACGTTGGTAGACCAACATCGCGCCTTAGTGAGAAAATATTCCAGTCGAGAGTGTGATTCGAACGCACGACCTGCTGATTTGTTTGTTGTCCACCACTTTATCACTACGCTACACTGCTTCTGCTGAACTAAGTACATTTTATTAGTTCGTTTATCTTACAAACATTTTCCCGAATAAAGTCATTTCTGTAAATTTTAATTCAAAACTCGGAAAGTTTTATTGACCCTGTGTTAGATTAGCGGTATGATCAAGGCTGATTTGTGATTTTTCAGAAGTGAGAAACATCATAATGACGTTTACTTTAGTGTTCGGGTCGATGAAGCTCGCTCAAAACACTGACTGTCAAATTTCTAGAGTACGCTAGTTGAAATCAAGTTTCGACTAACCCTGATTTTTTCCTAGAGTGATAAACTAACATTGATTTGTCCTGTTGGATTACGAAGTGGAACGTCAGAAAAAAATCAAAGTTAATCGATAGTTCGCTTTTATACAATTTGAAAATGTGTATACTGTACTGTACGCTGTTATAAAAAATATATAATTTGCCGCAGCCGGGAATCGCACCCGGTTCTATTCTGTGGCTTTGCGAGACGTAAGCCAATACTCCAAATCGTCAGCTGTTAAATATCGCGTTTCAATCTTCTTTATAGGAGCGCGCCCTCGAGTCAAAACACGTGTCCAAACTGATTACGTTTTTACGGTATATTTGCTCGCGCATGAGAGGCAACACTTCAAATTAGATATTTATTATTTTCTATCATTGTACACAACAAAAAGCAATATGTTATCGATCCGAGCACGTACTGTAATATTTTTTTTCTAACCTACGTTTGTGAATTTTATGAACTGTTTAAAGTGCGTATGATTTTCATTGCCTCAAAGGAAGAAACAAATATAATCGTAAAAGCAGATCTTTTTCGAAAGTAGAAATACAGAAGCTATTCATCCTTAAGCATAAAAAAAATAATTTTGTTCAACGGACCCCAACCCGACGACCAATGAATTGCAAGTCCATTACTTTACCTATTTTTTTATAAAATATTTAATTATATTTAACAAGTGTTACAAAGAGTACTATTGTAAAAATATGTTGTTATACATAAAAATAGATACCTATTATTAAGAATGTTACATTGTAATTGATTTAAACTTTTAATTAAAATTTTATAATTTCTATCATTTACATGTTGGCACCACACTATATTTGATTTCCAAATATGTTTTGTAATAGTACATTGATGTTGTTTCTAGTTTGTTTAGCAAATAATTAATTGTGATTAACGTCAACCACAACACTACTCTTTGTTTAGTTGACGGGAAAAAAGGGTAATTGGGAAATAAAATCATATCTTTTATATTTATGTTCTTGGATGCAGTTCTCATGATCTTTGCGATGATTACAGTATATTGCTGCCAAATTGGCGCGTATGTTACATATTCTCCTAAAAGATGTTGTAAACTTTTGATTTTACCACGTTTTCTACAGTTCCGGCTTATTTGTAATCCTATAGCATATAATCTATCTTGGGCTGCCAAAATTTGATTAAATATGTTATACCATGCTGTTCGAAGATGAATGGAGAGACTTTTATTAGTAATGTTTATCCAAACTTGTTCCCAGCAAAAGCTTGGGTGTTTTTGCTCTATGTCTATTATGGGTTTCAATTGGCAGATTGATAAATGTTGGTATAATTACGTTACTATAAATGGCAGAGCGATATTTACCTAGTAATGCATAAACAACAAGTACCGTATCAAGCAGCAAAAAATACTGTATCGCCTGGGGGTATGCTTCCACAGGAGCTTCCAATTCGATTATCGCAAAACATGTGCTGACTACGGCTGCAGTGTTCTAATATTATTGCTTTTGGCTGTAAGGCAAAATCGTTTACCCCAAGTACTCATTCTTTTCCAGGGAGTATGAACTGCGTATAAAGAACCTTGAAAATATGGTGATGCCATAACGAAGACAATACTTGACTTTTAACTTGTTTAATAATTGTTGCAGGTGGGGGAATAACTGGAGCAAGGTACCACCATATACTATGTGCGCGCTGTTTAAGAAACAGCAGCCGTTCTGGTAAATTCAAATTTCTTTGATTATGTTCCCGGTTTAATGCACTAAATTTGTTTATAACCAATTGATAGTTTGCATTCTGGATTAACCTTGGAGTGGCAATCCAGTGTACACACAACATTCTAACTGAATAAGCAATTGAGAATGGTCTTGTATATGTATTCTCTTTATCATTCAGGGACAGAAGGTACGATTTTTGTTGTTTTAACTAGGCTAATGAAACTTTCCCACATTCTATTAACATTGTATATATATATTTTTCTAATTTCTGCGCACTATTTAAAAAATATGGGCATCATCATAATAAGTTTGGACTGTAGTTGTATTTCAATATATTGTGGCACCTTGGATATTCTGATGAATAATTGTAATTAAAGATTAATTAGAATAGACTCTCTGAAAACAAGCTTTAGAATAGCCTAAAAACAGACGTGCAGAAATCCGGTTTGGATGCTTATAAAAGTATTGAATGTAATCCCTTATACCACTCAATAAGTTAGAAATTAATTTATTATGCCTATGGCTGAATTGAACCTTACCTAATATCCTATCCGAAACGGCCTGTAATCTATTCGCCAATAATCTAGACAGCAATTTACTGTCTACAATAGTTAGATAAATTGATCGGTAAACCTCTGCTGTGGAGGGTCGCGATTCATTTAATAATGACCATTATGCTTTATTTCATAATTATTCCTTATTTGGAATTTAATCTAAATTCTTGAAAAGCTTTTACGAAATATGGTACTAATTTCTTTCAAATTTAGCAAACATTCTTGCACCACACCCTCCGCGCTAAGCGACGAATTTCTGTTACTTTTATATTCAAATCCTTTATATTCATACAAATTCAAACTCTTTACAGACTCTTTATTAATTCAGGTAATTGAGAAACACACCTGTTAAAACTAAAGTTTTCAAGCTATTTGCATAACGTTTTCCACAGTTACTCACAATTCTTTGACGGTTTTGACACTGTGAAAATTATTTTTCTCAACTAAATGTTAACCCCCATTTTAACGTTGAAACTCAAAGGTGAAGCTCGCTTATGATATAATCAAAGTAAATTAAGAGGACTACGTTTCATTGTCTTTCCCTCCGTTTTCACTTACACATGGGAAAAGGGTATGTTGGGGTTAGGGTATTATATTTTCTAAAATGCGAGACATTTAAATCGAAAATATTAAAATATTTTATAAAGAGAAATCAGCATCTGACTTAATTAACTGGTAAATTATAAACATTGATTTTCCAATAAGCAGGTTGAAAAATGACTCATTCTCTTTTACAAAATAATACTACTTTTTTACAATGAAAAACATGGGTCATAAATGAGAATAAAAAGTAACTAAATCTGGTTACAACCGTTGAGCCAAAGATGCCTATAACACGGCCAAGTGTGTCCATCCTACTCACATTCAACAAATGACCAGTAACAGATGTCAACTTTCCCACAGTCAATTACGAACTCTACTTTTCGATAGTTTTCAATTAACACATTTTGAAACAAATGGACTGAAAAAGAGTGAAAATATTAATTTTGTACCGTTTCATTATAATTAGGGAAATATTGCACGCTTCTGATACAAAATCTTGATGAATTAACTCTATTGATTACTATGGCTAGTAAGTAAAAAATTACAAGAGGATAAACAGGCATTTCTTCCCTTTTACAGCTTTTAATGAACTATTTCTGTATTCCATTTTAACTAGTCGAGTGAGCCAAAGAAAACGAGGGATTTATCAACTACGATGGCCTTCATGAGCACTAGTCAATCCTTCGTCACCTGCCCGTGAATGTTCGAAGATTTTGGTCTTTTATTTGTTTCGCGCTTACGTTATTCATATTTCGATTTAAGGTAAAGCAACATCTGGGTAAATTATTACTAAAGATATTCGATGCAAATCTTTTATGCAGCCATTGTTTGGAAAAATAAAATAGAAATACATATGCTTCCTTTAGAGTATGAGTTATTTGATATATTTGTGCGGATGAAGATTTTTTTTTCCTTTTACATAAATATTATATAAAACATATGACCAATAAATATTCGTTATATCTATGTTATAATCTTCTGTGCATGAATCGCATTTTGTAGAGGGTAGAGCTTTCCTATTGTTCGTTTCATACTTTTTATATGTTTATCTTGTTATTGTTCACGTAATAATAATACGCTATATTATAGGGAGATTACAATAAATATTCAATTACATTCAGCCTGCAAATAACTCTCAACACACTTCGAATATGTTTTACTGCATTGCCTTTGTTATCACCCGTTTTTATCAGTTTCATTAATCTAACTATAGTCCACAGTAACAATTAAACGTTGATTAATATTGATTCATCGTTTTTATAAACTTGAATACAATTTTGGTTATTTCAGTTTTATATTCGATCTCAGTTTATTAAGGTGTCGCAGTCTAATTTCTAATTGAGAGTAAAGTATTATTGTTTTCGAACTATTATATTTTCCATCAAACTTCCATAATTCGAAAATACAATGATTGATTACTTCAATAGATAGTAATTTATTAATTCGTCGGTTAGTATTGCAGAATTATTTACGAAATTTTGAATGCTATTAATATTTAAAAGAAAAAAATGGAATGTACAACTACTGTATAATTCCTTAAACATGAAGAATCGTACTCGAATATCCGTACCTCTGTTACGGCTACAACTTGTCTGTGCTTTTGGGGCCCCTCTGAATAACTCAAACGTGGTAATTGCGGCATATGCAACAGCACATGAACAACTTGAGCTATACCGCTACCTGGACCTGCTCGGAGAGCGAGTGTTATATTATGACACTGATCGTATAATATATATTCACGCGGACGGTTCCCCAACTTAGATATCGTGGTTTATCTGCGTGACTGAAAAACAAATTAAGCACATACGGGCCCGACTCATATATCAGAGTGTAATGTGCGAGGGGGCTAAATGTTCCGCTTTCGTCGTCCTAAATCCGGCCAGTAATAAGAGTAGGTTTTCGTGTAAAATTAAGGGTATTACATTAAATAATAAAACGTTAAAACATATTAATTTCGAGCAGAGGCGGGATATGATTGTAAATAAACTTCCAGCTGTTGATATCCCCACTGATCGCCAAATTGCACGAACAAAAGGTCATAGAGTGTTCACCAAGTCGGACACTAGCAAAATAGATCAGGTTACGTCTAATAAAAGGAAGGGTGTGGACAAATATGACACTTTTCCCTATGGCTATAAAAGAAAACGAATAGAATAAATAAGGTATTATTTTGGTGTATATTTCGCCTGCATATATAGAAAAGAACAATGGGTAAGCAAATTTTAAATTATATTATTTTAATGAAATTGAAATATGCGTCAGTCTTGCGTGCGATGTTGATGGTGATGCGGGCACGTTTTCCGTAGTTATTAGCTTAAGTAATTACTATGCACTTATAGACTTGTCACTTAATGAGTGGTATATTTTTCTATTATATTTTCTATATATTGACAGCTATTTTAACTCGACTACATCAACGGGGTTGCCCACAGAATTTTCTCTTAGCGCTAATTGCGATGTATTATTATTAGATAGGCTAAGGGGTAGTCGATAGTGTTTTAATCTTTCATCACATGATGAATGATTAATAATGGTCAAATAAATTTTACTGTTTATACGTAGTGAAAACTTCACCTTTACTTGCTATGTATTCAAAAGGCAACATCAACATGTGAGGAGGCGAGAAAATATGCTGAAAAGTGTTTAAAACAAATTTCTGAAATTACTACTAAACGAATCGCAATGGAATTATTGACATTTGTAAATCGTAACAATAATAATATTTTATTATATTCCTAATTTTGTTCCGGCGTATATTAGAATATGGAGTGGCAGACACATTTTACAATGCTTTATAGCAGTCCCCCCCCGGGAAATCATATTTTGTCAAAACATTTATTAATCTCTACAGTAATTTATTTTAAAATGTAATATGGTGTTATAGTGAGTAGCAACCTTTATATGAGACTATACCTATATGCACTTTCAAAAAGGAGTTGCCGTGTATACATGATTTTTCCTCGAACACAGGCACACATCTAATTATAACTCAAAATTTAATAAGTGAGTGTAATGCCAAGATTATAGACTTTTTTACTAAAGGCAGTCATCATCGAAACTTAAGTGGTATGTTTATTACCCAGAATATATTTCATCAGGCTCGAGATATGCGCGATGTTTCCTTGAACAACCACTATTTGGTATGTTTTTAAAATCCCTCTTATCTCAAATTAATTATCTTGAATGTCAGCTGTATCCTAATAATACAAAATTTATACAGGAGGCCTACGAGGACACAACTCGAAATGCTCATGGTTGTTATTATTTCATTTAAAACAAAATACCGCTGATGAGCAGCGTGTTCGAATAAATGTTTTCCCCACGGACTTTTTAAATTATGTTTTATGCCTGTAAAATAACATTAATAATCTATATATTTGTAATATAATAGCTATTATTGTAGAAAGAAAAATGATTAATTAGCCGAGTGCGCATTTAATTTTCCTTCTGGCAAAGGCAAACCCTAATATACGCAAGAAAATGCGGATTCTGAATTAATTCGTTCTATTTTTGAATGTTCCTATAACGTATTACTAAGAAACGATCCGTTAAATAAAAAGGAGAAAAATAAATTGTGAAAATATAAAAATCAGCTTAGGTACTTGGTAAAGAAAGGACAGACGCTAAAACAAAAGAAGAAAGGAATAATTGTACAAAAACGTGGTTTTATCACCGCATTGCTTGACCCCATTCTAGGAGGTATACTGTCTAGTCAAATTAAATAGTAATTATACAGCATGCGAAAAAAACTTATTTTAATCTCGGCAGAAAAAATACATCATCAAACAATTACAAACCATCTCGATGATGAGATGAAGCAAATTTGAAGTAATAAGAGAGTGAGTGTCCCAGAAAAATAGGTACAGTAGAGATTGGTGTTACAAAAATATTTACATGTTATTCAAAAGCCCATCACACCCGCAAGGAACCATGATATAGTGAAGGAGGAGGTGAGCGTTGACGATGCTGCTGATTATATAATATCCACTCTTCCCGAAGTATGTCGACGTAAAGCCAGGCCTTTATTATACAGATTATTCATTGCGATATCGTGGGTAACGTTAATATATATGGTAAATTATTTCCCGGGTTAATATAGTAGATTTAATATTTAATTGGTTATGTGTCGTATGAAAAATATTCGCCCCACTGGCTGGGAACCCTTTGCTGTACTATTAGCAAAACCAAATATATCCTTAGAATATATAGGCAACCCTTAACGTTTAGTGTTTATTCGGAAACTGAGGCTGCTGCTGCTCTTCCGAACACAGACTAGGAGGAGGAAGAGAAGCCGGTACTATCACGTAAATGTAAAGCTACAGGAAAGCGCAACTATGGACTATAATGAAGAAGTTACTACAATCCAGCTTCGTTTTCAACGACTCAGGCGTTATGGAAAGCAGTAAAGAAATCAATACCTTAACAACGAGTGGAAGAGTGGTTAAAAGAACAGCCGGCATATACACTGCATAAACCCGTGCGAAAACGCTTTCAACATAATTCCTATCTTGTGTTTAATATTTACGATCAGTGACAAGTGGACCTGGTTGATTTACAAAGTCTCCAAAAATATAATGACGGCTACAGGTATATTTTGATCAAATTCTAATAAACGTTTGGCAATTAGGAACCATTAGGACACCATATCTCGAAAACGGGTCAAAATATAGCAAAAATAAATCGAAAAATCTCCCCTTATATACACCTTGTCGTTACTCGTCATAATCTACCTAAATACAAAGTTTGGTGATGATCCAATAAAATGTTTGCAGTTTGACCTGATATCTCGAAAACGTCCCCTATACCATGGCTCGTAGCCTTAGCAAATAGTCTACTAAAACCTCCTATTGCATGTTCTTTAGGTTAGCTCTAGCATTGGCTTTAGGGTTTCATAATATGGCACATAGTCTTTTATAAAAGAGATTAAATTCAAAACGACCTCGAGTGTTTTCTAAGGGTTAGGTCAGGATGTCCTGCTCAAGGCGTCGTAAAATAACCTGTACTCTTTTATAAGGTGGATTAAGTTCGATGTTAAATAGGTGGTTGCGAAAGAGGGAATAAAAATGTGTTCATAGACTTTTATGCCATCTTAAATAGGGGTTGAGAAAAGGGCTCATACTCTTTTACAAAATAATACTACTTTTAAAAAAATAAAAACATGGGTCATAAAAGAGAATAAAAATAACTAAATCTACTTACGAAAAAGTAACTAAATCTAGTTACAACCGTTGAGCAAAAAGTGCCTAGTGGGGCCATCCTACTAAAGTGAATTTTTAATCATGACCTTTAAATATCTTTCAGTAAGGCCACGAGAGGGCAGTGGAAAGGCTTGGGGGAGCCAGCCAGTACCCAGTTGAAACTTACCATCCCGGTATTTACCTGGTGTGACTGAGGAGAAACTCAGGGCAATTTAATAATTAACAATCAGTTAGGCTTTTAAAATCAATCCTGGTGGTTAATATCAGTGTATAGTTTTGTCGTAATATTGAACTTTAATGAAATTGTAATTGTAATTCTTTATTAACATGTTAAGAGCATCATTACAAACAATATAACGCTAGTCGGTAGTAAGCATACTATTTCAAAGAACATTTAGATTCGTATTTTGAAAATTTACGACATTTTGCTCTCGTAAAATTAGACTGAGATTGAACACTAATAGAAAATTTAAAAGTAATGAGGTATATATTGAAGCTACAAGTTGAAAGGGAGAATTTCTACAAATGATAAACAGTCCTTTTCCTGGACAGAGGTTTATTTAAATTTTGAATTAATTTTCAGGACTCTAAGCAACTCCAGGCCGTATGGATGATAATGGGATGAATAGGGATGAAGAAAGTGGGAGAAAACGGCAGAACCCCGAGAAAACCCACACACACGGTGTTTGTCCAGCACAAAGCAAACATTGCATGAGCAGGAATCGATCCGACGGCCCCTAGCACCAGAGGTGAGTGTTCTACCAACTGAGCCACCGCGGCCCCTATGTGTGGTTAATAATAATAATAATTGCAGTAGGAATAGAATGTGCTTTGGTAATGTATAGACTCATTCAATCATTTTATATAAAAGCTATCAGTAAACTAAGTAATGAAACAGAAAATAACAAAGTGTGTTTTCCCAGATACATAAATAAGTATAGAAGGGAAATATAAGGAACATGAAGTACATTTTCACTACGTAATGTTACGTATTTTCATTGGAGTCATAAGAAACATTTTAACAGTTCTACACGTCTAAGTATATACAATACAGTGTGGTGGCAGGGGTCGGTGATCATTATCACGATACGGTCTGTGGAACAAGAGAGGTTGAATATTTAATTCTGTGAGGATTGCGGTTGAAGAGACGATGAACGTTATGGTACTCAATAAACGAGAAATTTAATCTAGCTTTCGGATCGTACGGGAATGCAGTCAGTTATCAAATAAAGAACAACGCCATTAATTTGTAGTTTCGACGTATAAATAATAACTATACTTTTATTTGGATCGTCAAGTAATACAATTTTCGATGAATACGTATACAAATGGTTACAGTTTCAAGAGATGTAATCAAAATGATTTAGCCTTACAATTTGTAATGGCAGTTCAGAATGTATTAAGAATTTTTACCTTATATAATTTGTTTGTTCTTCTAATGGAAGTATTCAAACTTGGTCAAAATATAATATGGTATGATGATGTAAAACATAAAACAACACAAGATATTATTCCACTGTACAACAATTGTTAGATGAATTGAATAGAATAAATTCAAGTATGAAATTTGAATATTCAAACATTGTCACTCTAAACGTTGATGACAGTATAAAATCTTTACATTTATTACCGACATTAGCATTGCAATTAGATTTTGAACCTGATATTAATATTTAAAAAGATAGTCGAATTCTTAAACAATAATTTTTAGATATTGGATATCCCCATCAAGTATTTCTTTATACAGATATTATTCAACCTCACTTTGTAGGTGATACAAAAGCATCTGTATTACGAGTTGTAGGTATGAGTTACGATTAACACCTTTAAGTTGAAACCGTAAATATTCAGAATGTACATTATTTTCCATGTGCAAAACTTTCATTTGATTCTGTAGAAATAGTACTAAAGGACAATGCAGGCCACAACTTATCATTCGCAACCGCGACATTGACCGTAACACTTCACTTTAGGAGCAAACCAAAATGGAAACCCATACAATTATGCACAGAGGTAGAGATATACCTTTCTTGGCCGGACCTATTCACCAATGAGGTTATGGGATTGGGAGTTTATTTCACGGACTGTTTAGATTTGCTATGCCATTCCGTAAACAAGGAGTAAAAGCAGTAGGGCAACAAGCTACACAAACAGAAATTCTAGTTGCGGATGATATGCTTGAAAACCGTCATATTAAGGAATCTTTAAAAACGCGAGTTCGTGAAGCAGGTTAATAATTTAAGAACGAAAGCAGAAAATAGAGTCAATTAGTTGCTTAGTGGTAGCGGTAGAAAAAGCGTGCGTAAACGTAAGGCTCTGGGTAAATTATTATTAAAAATATAATTAGAGCATTGCTTTTCCGTCAATCATATCATGGATATTTATCGTCAAGCCATTGTTTGGAGAAAGAATAGAAATGCATATGCGTCCTTTAGATTGCATACTATATTCTATATTTTTACGGATAGAGCTTTAATATTATCTTATATAAAGGCCATATAAAGCAAATGAACCAAAATATTTGTTATATTCTTTTCTAGTCTATTATACATGAATAGTATTCATGTAGAAGATAGAGTTCTATAGTTCCATTCTTTAGCTTTTTATTTTGTAACTGTTCACGTAATAACAATACGCTTTAATACAGCGAGATAACATTAAATTTTCAATTACTTTCAACCAGTATTTAGTTCCCAACCCACTTGGACTTTGTATTACTGCATTACCTTTGTTATAAGTCGTTTTATCAGTTTTGTTATTCTTACTATAGTCCACAGTAACAATCAGAAATTGATTTGATATTGATTAATCTTGTTAAGAAACAGCCTTGAATACATTTTGGTTATTTCAGTTTCGTCTTTGAACTCAATCTGTCAAGGTGTACCTCCACCTAATTTCTAACTGAAGGTAAAGTACTGTTTTAATATTAATATATTTTCCATAAAACTTCCATAATTCGAAAATTTAAAAAATTCGTACTTCAATGCAAAGCAAGTACTTACTTAATTCTTGAATTAAAACTGCATAATGATTTACAGAATTTTGAATGTTATAAATGTTTAAAAGAAAATAAATGAAATTTATTGCTATAATTCTTTAAACGTGATTATAATGGGCACAAACATCCGTAACTCAGTTAGTTGGTAAGACGATGACTTTGCATTCCGCAGGTCCTTGGTTAATAACTAGGCTAGTATGGCTTTGTAACTGTCACACCCAGTAAACAAATTCGTAAACATAATATTCAAAGAAATAATGGGAGAAATCAAGAGAAAGGGAAATTATTATATACTATTGAGTCATTAATGGAATATGTAGTTGGAAAGAAGAAATAAATCCAAAAATCTATTTAATGGGAAAGTAAGAAAAGCTTTATAACATTTTCGTAATTATTAAAACGGTATTTTCTTCCTGAATATTCAACACTTTCTTCTGATCCTTGTTTATGCTCAGAAAGTTTGGAAGTATTGCATTTTTCTTGAAATATTAAAATAGTTGGATTTATTTCCTTCCTCCAACTGCTGGAAACAACGATCAGAAGAGAAAGACATTAAAAGCGAAAACAACTGCAGAAAGACATGGAATGTAAATAATTGGATTGCAACAATATTCCAGATCACTCTCTAGCATTGATCCTGAAGCCGATAAAATTACTACAGTCTGATGGTGTCCACCGACATTTTCTACACCCAACGTCAACTGACGTTTTGACATTGGAAATTTTAAACAGAAAAATACACTGCAGATCCGTCAATTTTCAATAGTAGAATGACGGCCGACTTGGACAATTGGTCACGAATTATTATTGCCCCGATACAGTACTTGGCATATGGACTTATGTACTTTTCAATGTTTTGGACAGGTAGTATATTTCATGGAGTCAGATATTTTAATTACGATGTATATATTGCATTCGGAAAAAGTAGAAACAAGAACGTTTTACTAGTTTTGCACACTTTTGTTTTATCTTTATATGATACTATTCTACGACTAACTACTTACTTACTTATTCTATCGCCTACAGAACTGATCCAATATAATTTGTGTGAAATCGAATATTTTTCTGTCTGTTTGTATGCTAGTAACATTATAAGTAATTTTATTTACACATCAGAACTAGGAATAAAATGTAGTCATTGAATAACAAAAGATGGTAAGGTAGGTACTGATTTGTTCAGTAGTCTTTCTCGCGATATTAATAACTTTTAATGTTCGTGTGAGAATGTTTCACATTAAATATAAAAAACAAAGAAGAAATATGTCATATACTGTAAGTTAACTTGGCTTTGCAATTCTCTGAATTGCATTTATTTTACGTGTATCTAAATTAATAAATTTATAGCATACGAATAGCTTTTTTTTTATTTAAAAATCTGAACAATTTCATACCGAAGTGATTAATGGTAATCTAATGTATTGCAGTATGTATCCCTTCAGTTTAAATAATAACAACAATTCTCATTCCTTTTTATCATTTCAGATCCCGTTGTAGCTAGAAAACATCATCGTCCGGTTTGGGGGTGTTACATTTTAACAAAAGTATTAACAACTTACAAAAATGATTTTAGTGATATTATCAGTTAATTACCTTATATTGTCCTCATCCTCAACTTATTTTTCACACTTACTAGCCCATCAATTACAAAGTTACAGTTCCTGTCCCCACGCGAAACAAATATTAGACGAAATAATTTATTTATTGGTTACGGAGTTTCCAAAAGTTCATCTTATTTCTGTTATTGATATAGGAGATCATGGAATTCCTATATCAAACATGTGTAAAACATTAGGAAGTAATTACGTACCCTTTATGTACATTAACATGAACAGTATAGATTTAGAGGGCATTTTCAAAGAAGTCAAAAATTCCTTGAAAGACGACGCTGTTTTTATTTTGTTTTACTATAAAAACTGTATGCCTGAAACAGGAAATATTATATCTTCTCTACACTTGAACACCAAGTTACGTTTCATTGTTATCCACATTGCACAAACATTACAAATCCAACAAGAACAAACGAATCATATAATTCATGTACTTAAATCAAATCATATATTTCGATTTGTAGTATTAAACATTTTGCTCAATAGTGGAAGTGATAAAAGTGGTAGTTTAAAATATGCACAGGCAACAAGATCTGTATCAGTAATATCTTACAATCAACATACGCGTTTCCCCAACGTTCGGAATGTAACATTGGAAACATTAAGTGAAGCCAAGCGTGTATTTCGAGACGCGTTCTTATCTACAAAGTTAAAGAACCTTCATGGACGAACTCTTCGTGTAAGTACTGTGCTAGCATCAAGCATGCCACATTTCCACTTAAATAAAACTTTACATGGGATTGTGAAGAACGGTTATGTATGTAAACAGTTAGATACACTAAGCAACGTTATGAACTATACAATGCGAATTGTAAAATTGCATGGGTGGAGAAATTTTGGGAAGAAATTTCACAATGGTAGTTAGACTGGTGTCGTGGGAGATCTTCAAACGAAGTCAGTTGATTTTGCCTATGCCTCTCTTCTTGTGCATTATGATAGATCCAAAGTTGTGGATTACTCAGTGTATTCTAATATTGAACCATGTCTAATTTTGATATCAAAAGGTGGAAGAATTCCACCATTGGTATCTTTTCTTACAATATACAAGCTGAATATTTTTATCTCAATTGTAGGAACTTATTTCGTGGTGACGTTAGTGAATACATTACTGCAAGTATCTCCGTTAGTGAACAAGCAATGTTATTCCATCACTTCGATATTCTTCAGGATGTTCTCAGTTTTAGCTCAAATATCTGTATCGCAGCCAGAAAATACTTCACTAAGAATGTTGTTCTTTATTTGGACATATGGCACTCTCATACTTACTGCTGCCTATACAGGATCTATAGTTAGCGTGTTGTCAAAGCCTGTACATTACTCAGACATAAACACCTTAGAGGAATTTGTTACATCTGAATATACTCCTACAGGAAATTCATTCTTCAAGAGCTTGTTCCAAGATAGATCAAATTCCCTCACATGGCCTCTGTATGAAAGGTTTAAACAAGATGGAAACTACGAAGGAATGTTTCAAATGGTTTTAGAAAATAAACCAATAGCTGTGGTTGCCACTGGACCAATCTTGGAGTATTATTCAATGCAGTTGCGGCCCTGTCCATCATGTGAAGAACGATTTCATGTGTTGCGGCAGTCACTTGGATCTTTGGTTCGTTCAATTGGATTCCCCAAAGGATCACCATACATTCATAGTTTTAATGTGCATATACGAAGAATTGGAGAAGCAGGTCTGGTTAACAAATGGTACAGTGATCAGATGAGAGAACTAGAACTAAAGCATTTATGCACTAAACTTTGTCCTGCTAACAAAGTTATATCACTCAGTGACCTTCAATTAATGTTCTACTTTTTGTTATCCGGAAGCTTAATATCTAGCTTTGTAGTAATGATCGAGAAAATGTATCACTTTATCCGAGATATTTACCATAAAGTTTAACAAGGTCAATTGCAGTTTAAAATGTCCGTACTATTCCATTTCTTACTGAAATACATATCTTAAAGAAATGTTACTTCTAGAGGAAGAGAATAATTTAAAAGGAGTTTAATTTCCTTTTAATGTTTGGCTTTCTTGTTCTTTAGTAGAGAATTAGTTCTTGATATTTAAAATGATTGATTATGTAGCAGAAGCACGCCTTGATCAAGAAAATTCAATTTCTCTATTTTATTCATATTTACAAGACGTTTTATGGACATTGTAGCTAATTGGAGAAAATTTTTGCTGAACGGCGGTGAAAGTTATACGAGAAGTTTCACGATATCCCCGAGCTAGGACACTGCAAGTCAGAGAGACTTGATGCTGTTAACCTCTTGAAATTACTGTTCTTGTATGAGGGTTTAGGCGTATAAGTCCACAGGACGCTGAGAAGCTTCTTCAGCAGTAAATTAATCTGCCAGTTCTGAATTAGCTGTAGCGTTCACCAGAGGAAGACTAAGGAATAGGAATTGGGCACGCTGACTACAAGGTTCTCGCGTATTAAAAGGTTCCTGACGTTACAGATAGATACTAAAATGATTTCAATTGATGTACAGCTTCATCCAGAGCGAGAAAAGAATTTTGTTGCAGTACGAGTTCAATGGTCGTAAATTCATACTGGATTATTCTTCAAGTAGAGGTGTAGTCAAGTTATGTTTCACGAATCTATTTCGAGACTTTAATGCTATGAGTAAGAGCTAACGAATCCGGAATAATTGAAAGGGACTTTATCTAATTTACTTTTTTAAGACGTGTAGGGATGTTAATACGAAACTATATTGAAAGTCCTCTGAAGTGTGAATTATGGAACTACATATCACGAGACTGTAAAACTATCATTTATGTTGTGCAAATCGAAATACTTGATAAATATCCCAGTGATTTTATGTAAACAGTATTTATTCCATGTTGTTATTACTAAACGAATGCTAGTGTATGAAGTTGTGTCCTAACCAATATACTGATTATTATCTCAAATCATTTGAACATTGCTGGTATAATTTAACATTTTGGGAAAAGCCATATAACATTGAGCATTGAGAAAAGCCTTTTGAATTACGTACGTCGATGTCATTAGAAGTGTCATATTCCTGAAATAAACAAATTGTGATATGCAGACTCATAAGTAGACTCTCGATTGAGCTCCGATATATCTTATTATAATGTTGTGTTATCTTACTTCTGTTAGGTATTATCATTCGAAGGCATCTGCAAGGAAATTATTTATCTTCATCAAATATCATATCATACTATTTTCATTACAAGAGCTGAGACAATTTAATCCTCTAGCACACATTATACAATGTTTTGAGTAGTTTCTTACTTCTATATGATTATTGTATTATTAATCTAATTTGCCATTTCCTGTAACATCATATTAGTAAAAGATCATATTCCTTATTCCTTTATTTTCTTTCTGTGTTTCATACCTTTGAGGGCATTTGGTGAACCTCTTGAATCTGGAACTTGTATCTTCAGATATTTCATGCGGACTACAGAGAACTACATGGGAATTCATGTAATCGCCAACAGTGAAGCACGATAGCATATGTTACTGCAAGTGTATATGTGCATGAGAATTTATACAAGTGCGAACAATGAAATCTATTGTAAACCAGTTCACTCATGTTTATTTTAAGTGAATCTTAGCTCGTTATTATTAACAAATGAGAATTCATACAGGCTGAAGTTAACTGCATCGTATTAAAAATATTTTTAATCAGTTGACTGACTTGGACAAAGATTAAATTCTACGTTTCAATCTTCGTCACAGTTCTGAAGTATCAATGATATATATATTCTTACGAACAACCCAAAACCATTTTTAACTACAAATTTTGTTTTATGAAAGAACTGTTAAGTGCTATCCTTCTGTGGTTAGATAAATATGTTGAATTACAAATTTTCTACTGACAAAACGTTTAATGCATGATCGCTGTAATTAATCTGTTTTCATCACTGACTAATAAAGTCATCTGTCACCATATCGTCGCTATAATACTATAGACTGTCTTTGATTTGACTGGAAATTCCACTCATCCAAAGGAAAATATATCTTTCAATTATAATTTTCTAATAGTAAAATTAAATAGTGAATTTCCTTTTAACCCCACATCGAACTATATTCTTTTCGTTTTCGAATCAATACACGACGCCAAATTTTAACCTTGAATATTTCAAAATTTAATTCTTTGATTTTTTTAATGTATGTATTACTTAATCGTATACTATACAATATGTGAGGGAATTAATTTGGGATGGTCATAGGTTCAAGAGCTAGAAAATAATATGCTTTGCTATAGGACCAACAAAGTTCTGATTTAGCGTATAAAGAGAGGTTCTTTAAGGACATATTCAAGTAAAGGAAAAAATAGGGAACAAATGAAAACAACGTTGCTGAATTTATATACCTATGAAGGGAGGAGCTTTTCTATCCTAGACCAAATTATATCAGCGTTTAAGTGTTGCCAACCAGAAGTTTGTTTTTATCGCACATATGGCATTTTGTATAAAGTCCTTAATTAGCTGCAGGACGAGCGTTGGAGCTGAAGGCTGAAATAAGAACAATGACTCTTTCAGCCCCAAGAATGTTGGGTGTCCCAAGTCGAGCACACACATACCAACACAACTTTAAACTTTTTACTATAAAAAGTCGATAGTAGGATTGCAAAGCTTTAGTAATACTCCCCAACTTTGGATTTTGTCCTCCTACCTACTAAATATACTGGCATATTCCCTGATAATGGATACAAAAGATCTTGCTTTTTAGGATGGTATATCCGTGGAATAGTCAAGAAAATAGTATTTTATCCGTTTCAGTTGGTGTTTCACTACTTGTACCAGCTGAGTTGCTGTTATTGGGTTTATCTTCATGAACAATTATGAGCAGGTCACCCATAAGATATCGTTTTTTTTTTAATATATGAAAATTCGAAAACAAATTGCCTACGTGGATGGAACAAGCTGATCTGTACTTCTCGAGATTCTTCGTTTTCAGAAAATATACCACCGATCCACCATGAGTAATCATAAACACAGGCACGAGACAACACATCCACCATAATGTCTATTAGTTGTAAAACATATAAGGCCTAGTATGTTGTGTGAAGTATTCAGTGTAAGTACAGTTGGTCATTGTACAAATTATTGTAAAGCATGGTCGAGAAAACCATGTTTTTATTTAAAAAACAACTACATATTTTTAAAAGATTTTTTATTATTTTCTTATAGTTTTAAACACGTTTTCTATAGACTGCTAAAAAACGTCTTCAAAGCGTTTAAAACTTTGTTTAATAAAACTTGGTAGGGGTTATGATAGGTACTCCTCTGCAGTAGCCTCTATAACGTTTCAATCGCTCTTGAGGTCAATTCATAAGCGCTTAATAGAAATTGTAGGTTATGTTTTACCAAATTTGATGAAATTTGCTATTCACTAAAATTCAATGACAAAGCTGTTTGTTATATAAAAGGTAAAGGTTAACCGGTGAAGTGCACACGCATCGTGAACGGTGCGTGAGGGTCTGGAAGTAGCGCTTCACATACTCTCGACTAACGGCACGAAGTGTGGTGAGGTAGTCAGGCCCACAATGCCCACGAATACATAGGACATTGTGGTACTCAATTTGATAGGAGGTGGAGTATGCCTCAGAGCGCCAAGCATGGGAACACTGAAAGAAAATTCTCCAATGGCCTGGCCGGGATTTGAATTACACTTCTTGAAATGTTCTTTCATTCGAGCAACATTTCCTTTTTACACAATCTGATTTCGCTTTATGTGTTTTATTATTTTCGGAAGTATTAACTACAATAAAGTATGTCCAGATTAAATTTTGCTTTCCTCGTCTGTACCCCATTGATCATGAGTCTATAAATTAGTATTAAATGAAAGGATTTTTTTTAGAATGAATATCAATGAGCTATTTTCTTTAGAGAGGGATTCAGGGATAGCAAAAATTAAACTGCTTAGAAACCAAAATTGTGTTCATTTCTGGTTGAAAATTGGTCAAATATTATTATTTATTTTTTTACTTTTTCTAAAAACAAGGGAAACTTCACGTTGAGAATAAAAACTAGAATTCTGACTTATTTTGGCCTGCGTTACTTATTTTGACCTAAGGATATCGTATTTATATCATAACTCTCCCCAAAAATTGGGGACCTTAAGGTCAGAAAAGAAGGATCTAAAATGGGAATTTTCTTATGTGTGTCATGTTATGAGGACTAAAAAGAAAGCATTTTCCGACTGAATACGAGTATTGTATATTTTATCAGAAAAGGATTTTGACGATTTCATTTTTATACAAAAATGAAACTGCTTAGATAAAAACAAATAATGGTGGTTATTTTTTTCTTTCTAAGCAGTTTCTACAAACTTGGAATCCCTAAAATCCCTTTCTAAATACAGTAATTCATATTTACATTCCGTCGGATATCCACTTATTTGATACCCCATATGACCTAATCATAAACTTCATCTTTCAGGCCTCTAGGTTCCCCATCCTTTCTCCAGCCCAAGAGGTTTCTAATTAGTAGGAGTCGTTATCACAAATTACCATTTCTTTGGGCCATAAACAAGTAACACAGTGCCGGTTTTGAAGTTTTAGTGAAATTTGTTTTTTCCTTCAACCTAAGAGCTATTTTCTATAACATGCAAAACTCGTTTTCTTTAATAAAGAGTTTTTGATCCACTTTCGATTGAAATTGGCCGCAATTTTTATAAGCAATTTCTGCTTTGAGAAAACTTTACTATAAATTTCGAATCCTTATTTTTTCTGAAGAATGTAATTAAAATGTATATTTAGTAAGAAACATTCTTTCATTTAATACCCGATACAAACAACTTTATAAAAATTACCAGAATCTCAATTTTGGGGGCTAGTATCATATAATTACCGTTTTTTAGGTGAAGACACTGTGCCAGGTTTAAAGTTCAAGTGTGTTTTAATATTTTATTTCAACTGAAGTGCTTTAAAAAAAAGATTAAAAACACCGTTTTTGACAAATTTTCAGTCATAAATGACCGCCACTTTAGTCTAAATAAGGTTTTGTTTTTTACGAGCATCGCTCTAAATTTTCTTTATACCGTAAGGAACAGAGCAAAATTGGTCACGAAAGATTAAGGACTGCACGTAGGGGCTCATAGGAAATAATTGAGAAACATATTGTTTTGGCCAGTTTGCGACCAATATTGGTCGCTATTAAGATATAGTACTAGTTTATGTGGCAATATGGCTATAAATTTGATTTAGACAATAACTGATGTACAATTGGTCCCGATGGATGAGGGGTTCTACGCAGGGATACATACAAAAAAATGTAAAATATCCTTTCCAAGAATAGCGAATAATTGTGCAAAATATACTATCAGTCAATTTTTCACCAAACATGGCAGGAATTGTGGTCTGAAACCAGTTTTCATTTTTGGAAACTATTAAAGGAATAATATGCTCAAAATGGTCAAAGTAAGCAAAACTAATTTAACAAGCTGAAAATTGGTTGAAATGCTCTATGAACAGCCGTTTCAACACACTAAAAGTAAAAAATCCGAACTAGAAAACTCGCCACCATCTTAAATTCAATATGGGACCCAGGCGGAGACATCGACGTACACTTAGATCACAATATCTTTTCACAGAGTTAAGCTAGAGATTTTGTTCTTTTCTCATTTTAACGATAATACAACATTCTGTTGAACTAAATTTTATATGGTCCTTATATAACGAAACCATATTTAATATGGCGACCAATATCTTCAAAATATAGTTCAGTTTGATTTACAGTATATCTTAATGGACATTTCCGGTAGTATTTTTTATTACAATAAAAAATTCTTCTGTTAAAGCAGACTACGGAAAACATTTTATTTTCTTTCTGTGATAAATCTATCAAGAGTTATAAAGACTTGCTTCAAAAGCGTCTCAGCCTTGCGCTTAATCGGGCGCCGCCATGTTATGACGTAATCAGTCTTCCGACTGCTTGTCATTGACACACAAATGGTATTTGATTTGTTAGTATTGTTAAAAAGAGATCGCAAAAATGGGTCAAAAGAAAGAGTATAACTGGTGAATAACGTTTCTGTATGCCTTAACACGTCATTTAGTTCGTTTTATTCATTTAAAATTTATTTACTTTTAATACTTTTTAAGATATTGATATAGTTTGGTAGCTTCAACACTAATTTATATCAGCTCTTATTTGTTTTTTTTTTATTTTCATGATTAAATCATAAGATATCTTCTAATAATGCTCTTTAGAACTCTTGTATTTAAAAATAATTACCTCTTTTTTCTGTAAAAAAATGTGGGTTTTTACATCCGACAATCGTATACTTTTTTTAATGAATGCTAGTGAAGTATTTTTCAAGAACTTAAAAGCACATGACTTAATAGTGCTCGTTACTGGCATCTGTTAACAATTTAACGTACTTGTAGCCCGTGAATATATTGAATAGTTTTAATATGTCATTGTATAAAATAATAATAAAAGCATGTAAGAAACAAAAACGTAAATTGAAACTTTCACATTGAAGTTACTCTTGCGTTTCGAGAAGTAAAATAAAATACGGCCATTGATAGGATTCGAACAGCCTTAGGTGAAAGTATAAAAAATTAAAAGTTGCATGCACCAACCAACTGAGCTAAATTTACAAGATATAAACAGGTACACGAACGAGCGATAAGAAGAACATTGCAAGTTAAGATTGCCCCCTGTCTATGTTTCGAGCAATTTCTGTTATTAAAAACATGTTTTGGTGTTTAAATTTATTGAAGTGTGTTCTGCAGATTTGTACATTCATTATTTCGTTAAGTGATGAAGTAAATGTTTTTCTCTTTTTTGTCTTTTGTCTTCAACCTTCTGAATAAGGAACGTACACAAACAAACTGTAAAATATATAAGGACGGGAAAAACGGAAATGTCCATTGCAAATAACTCTAAAACTATCAGAGATGATTTAAATACTTCGAAATATACGCGATAGAGCATAAACTAAGCTTTCTAACGATACCACTTAAGTTAGTCTACCTTAAAAAGTAAGATAACTACTCTAATTTCCGTTGCATCGGGTGTGCCACATACAAGTTCCAGAAATGACGTTTTGCTCTAGAGTCCAAGCATATTGCGCTCAAGAACTGAATTAGCAAGATGAAAATTGGTGGAAACTTTCTACGGATAGCCTTAATTAACATACTACAATACCCAATCATCCCACCTAGGGAACCCGTCGCCATCTTGGAGAAATGGCTGCCATCTCCGAGTTTTCTATGGAGCTCATAGTGCTAGTTTTAAGGATCGTAAAAGGATGGGATTTTGTGCAGAATGACGTGTTTTAACGATCAGTACACTATCAAAACATCGCTATAAATTTTATTTAGACCCTAAAGGATGAGAACAATTAGTCCCGCTGGATCAAGGGTTGAGGATGGTCCACGTCGGGTTCCTCTGTATCCCCGACTAAAACTCCAAATACCGAATTAGAAACGATTATGAAGTCTGCACAGTTTCTCAGTACTGTCCCCTTTTCTCACAAACATTGAAAATGAGATAGAGCAATGCAATCATAGAAGCAAATACATGTCCATGAAGTTTTTGTTTTCCTGGCAGTTTCTCACAATAAATAAAAAAGGAAGAATTGAAAAATGAACATCTTGTTTCATGCTATTGATAGCAAATTATTTTTTCCTGCTTCTAACATTCAACGATAAAGAACAACCAAAACAACGCCTTTTATGTCTCCATCTGTATGCTTGCCACCCCATGATACTGATTATTTTGGAAACTAGCTTTCATACGGGACAAATTGCATGTTTTATTGGTAAATATAAAACTAACATAATACTATCGTACTCTTAAAAATAACATGATTCTTTCAAATAAAATTTTATAAACACGGCTTATAAACATAGTTAAAAACAAATGTTTAAAATGTTTAAACAATCGCCTCTGTTTCAGACACGTTTAAGTCAGGAATTTAAAATAGTTCTGTTTTAAACATTCCAACACTGTTGTAAAGATTGCGTTCCCATCCTTGAAAGAACTGATCAGAACAGATCATGAAGATCATTGTATTCTTGTGGCTAAAAGTTCCATACAGCTTGAGTTCCAAAATCCGAACCAGGATGGGTTAGGTTTTGGGACTTTTTGGGTAGATTTCGAAAAAAAATCTACCTATTGAGATCGGTACGATATCAAATCTTAATATGTTATTTCTAGGCATAATTGCTCGGTTAAGTTCGTTAATGAGTAAAATCGGTCGCCATCTTGGATCCAAAATCGCCGCCGCAACCAACTGTCGTATAGAATACACAGCCTAAACCGCTGGAGCTATTGAAATCAAATTTTGCATAAAGGTACAACATCACTGTTTCATTACGAAAATGTTACCTAATGAATTCAAAACCGCCATCTTGAATCAAAAATGGCGGAAGAAATAAATATGTTTTCCATATCGTTTGAGCTAGAGATACGACATTTGGCATAAAGGTGTATTGTTAGTAGAAGTTCAAAATAAATATTACGAAATTTTGAAAAAGTCGCCATCTTGGATCCAAAATGGCCGCCGAATCCATTGTAGTGTAGAATACACAACCTAAACGGCTGCTGCTAAACCTATCAAATTTGGAAACAAGGTACATTATAACGTGTATGTTACTAAAATATTACATGGTATATAAAAAGACGCCATCTTTGATTCAAAATGTCGGACCATTCTCCACACTGTTTGAACTAGGGGAACGAAATTTGGCATACGGGTGTATTATGACGAGTAATTTAAGGAAATAGTACAACATTTTGAAAATTCTCCATATTGAATCCGAAAGGGCAATCCAAAATCCCATTTTGCACGCCGTTTGAGCTGGATAAATTAAATTTTACTTGAAGATGTACCATCACAAGTAGGTCACGACAATAATATAAGAAAACTTTCAAAAAGTCGTCAACTTGGATCCAAAATGACCGCCCCAAAAACACAATTTCCAAATCATTTAAGGTAGAGAAACGAGAAACCGAAAAGGTGTGTGACCACGAGTAGGTTACAATAAATGAACAAGCCCCCCTTTGGGGCACAGCCCCCATTGTGCAGATGGACACCATGGTGGTGTAGTGCTGGATAGATATTTTGGTTAAGATAAAGGAGGCGCATCCACTCAAAAGCACTGAAGTTGGGGGGCGAATCCCCTATATGGGTATGGAGGCAACCCTCGCAGCGAAACAAAGCGAGTGTATAAACTCTCCCAACGCGTCTGGTCAGCGTGGGAGCAGTAGACCAACTCCTCCCTTCGGGGAGAGGCCTCATCCACTAGTGGATTGAATATGGCTGTGATTTATTATATGTATACACACACACACACATACACACACACACATATATATATATATATATTAATATATATACGTATTCTGGGGTATCGTTGAACAGCTCTTGATGAATAATCTCCAAATCAATAAATAGTTTCTCGATCGCTCTCATATAAAGCGAGATTTGAATTTTTAAAAATAAAAAAAAAAACAGATTTACCTCAGCCTGTAGGTCTACCGAAAGGGATTTTTTTTACCTTATACTGTGAGGAGAAACCAACAGAAAAATAAATTACTTTAGACTGGCACTGAAGTAATTTTATCAGCAGTTACTGGAAACAGTAAAGTCAAAGTTGCGACATGCTAGGCACTCCGGAATAACAGCAAAACTGTTAATGTAAAGTGCTGCTGAGCTGCAGGAACATAAATAAAAAATCACATTTTCAAATATTCCAGGTCAGATGGACTTCACTTCATTTATCATCTCTACGTAGGAGTATTACATATAGTTGTTGAAAAGCTTGTTCCATTCCCTGTATATGTTTGGTTTGATCTTTCTAGATTAATTAGGTGAGAGGTGTTACAACGTCGTGAAAATCGTAGATGGTCATGTTATGAAGAACAACGTTTTGTGATGATTTTCCACGGAATGACCCAGCTTCAGAATGATGGTACAGAGTACGTGCCACTGAACAATGCGGTTTTGAATTCAGTTTTCATATACAAAATATTTTTCACTTGCCCTCTTTCTCATTCTAAACACTATTTTCTTACCTTCTTTACATCAACGCCTGGAGCTCGCAAGTACTCTGTTACTATTAGAAGCTTATTATGATTATTTTATTAACTCGTCTCCAATTGCATTGACTTATAACTTTTCTCAAACCTAATCACAGTTTCATTGTCACTTTTACCAAATTTATCATATTGTACATGGTATTTGTTGTTCCGCTCGATTTGATCACATATTTGATGGCGTATTTGGTGTGTAATCCAAGAAAACGAACGCCATGTTGGGCGCCCAACAGTACGGCACGAGCTGTGTGATTGAAGGTGAGGATTTTGAAGTTGTGAATCCCGAAGTTGCATTTGAAGCAGTGGCGGATGGTAAGAATGCCCCTTCAAGAACAACCCGTCAAAGAAGGAAGCAAAAGAGAACTGAAAATACAAAACCAATGGAGCAGTTGAATCAAGAAGTAACTGTGACTTAGTCAGAAAAAGACAGTGATGAGCTTAGAGCAGATGGTAATTGTTTGCTAGAACTGCTAGTCGAGCAATTCGTAAAAAAAAAAACGGAAATAAGATAAGCTGAAGAAACACAGTGGCCAGAAGTTAGACAATTTGAAGGAAGATTTGCAAATTGATATAAGAAGGGATATTGGTAACTTGAACCAAAGGTTCGATGACAAGAATCGGAAGTTAGATGAACAGAATCAGAGATCATATCAGAGAACTCCTCTAAAATTCAGTTGAAAGAATATCGTGACGAATTGTATTCTAACTTCATCAAATTGATGGAAATATTTTACATGCATATGGATAGAGCACTTAACAGACGTTCTGGTATTTAGACTAAATCAAAAGCAATATTAAGGATATGAAGGAGCAGAAACAGTGTATTCAAGCTATTCAGAAAAATGAGCATAAGATCAAGAATAAGGTTGAGAAGATGCACCAGAATTGATAAAAAAACATCTGGAAAGGTATCTTAAAAAGGTAATCGATAGTGAGATTCAGAATCGACCAATGGTCATAAATGCATGTGATGGAGAAACAGACAACCAGGGAAGGTACCCGAAAAAGATCTATCCACAGGAAGTACTAGACAACCAGGGAAAGTGACCGAGAAGAGTCTATTCGCAGGAAGAACTAGATGATAGTAGTGTAATGTTGCTTTCCAGAGAAGAAACGAGGCACAAATTTGTACAACGTTTTGTGTTTGCGCTTAAATCAAGTAGAATACTGAGGGAAGCCAACATAAAGGATATAAGTCAGGTACACAAGTCGAGATGTAATGTGAACTACGAGAGACCGATCAAATACGTATCAGGAGAAGCTCACTTGCTGCTACTGTATCTAAAAGGAAATCGTATGTATATAATAAATCGAGCCATGAAACCAGCTGAGAAGGCTGGTTTCCTCTTCTTATGGATGAAGTACATTATTACCGTGATTTTGTAAACATGTATGTGAGAAAGTAGGCTAGTCGAGACTATATTGAGAACAAAAACAGGGTCTTAAGATGCCATAGAAAACAAATTGTTCAACGGAAGCCGCATGGAGCAAGAGATCGCTTAATTTATAACCGAAGTCCCTCGAATCGACCTGAATACTACCAAGCATGAGATATTTCGATAATCAATGGATATTTTACCTTTTTTATATGAGAAAGGTGTTGGCATGCAGAAACCATAAAACGACACAAGGAGTTTTGAAATGTCTAGGTAATTAGGATGAAATTTGCACTGCAAGAAATTACGGAACACGGGATAACTGCAAGCAGAATCTTGGAAGTCTGGAACAACAAAATAAGAACCAGTATAAAAGGTGGAATAAACCAAATGATAGAACGTTTTATGACAACCTGAGAGATGATGATAACCAGTGTGAGAATTACACTTCTTTAGCCAGGTGGGATAATATATAACACGAATTTCAACAGGCAATATATATATATATATATATATATATATATATATATATATATATATGTATATATATGTGTGTGTGTATGTGTGTGTGTGTGTGTGTCTGTGTGTGTGTGTATGTATGTATTTATATATGCACATGTAGTTTGGTTCTGTAACAGGGCCAGGCCATATCTCAGCTGCTAGTGCACCAAAATCTTTGAAATTAAGAATCTTAATACAAAAATACATGTGCGGAATCACGTGGTGATGCTTCTCAAATCAGGGACGTCTCGCGAATACCTCTACGGGGAGGGGACAACTACAAAATTTTAATTGGCAACATGAGTTGATTTTGCTCCCATTGAAACAAGCGCTAAATTTTGAACAACTTTTAGAGCAAACAATTTTTCATTGCTCATACCGTGTGACATTAGAACACATAATTGATAGTCAAAATAATTATTGTGTACAAGGTTTTCTGGGCCTTTTGGATGCTGTAACACAAAGAAAATAGTATCTGAAGGTTCCAAACTAAAGTGAAATACTAAATGGGATATGCGGAATCAAACGGTGATTTTTTTCAAAAACAGGGCCGCCCCGAGAAATACTGTTGCAGGGGGAGAAATAGAAAAAAACAGTGGTTGATTTTGTTTCCTTTGAAACGAACACGAAATTTTGAACAACTTTCAGATGAAAAAGTTTTAAATATCGTCAGTTACAAGAGCTACTTGATAAGTTAATTGTTGATGTACTAATTAACTCTTGTAGTTGCCAAACGTTACGAGATATTAAACATTGTTTCATCTGAAAGTTATTAAAAATTTCATGTTTGTTCCAATGAAAGCAAAATCAACCATTGTTTCTATTTAAAATTTTGAAATATTCCTCTGTAGAGGTATTCTCGAGACGCCACTGGTTTCAAAAGCATCACCACGTGATTCCGTACATGCACTTTGGGATTGACATTTTTTGTTACGAAGGTTTCTGTGCACTAGGAGCTGAATTATGGCCCTGTTACAGATTTCCAGAACTACCCTGTATTTTCATGGAAGTGACAAGGATATATATAAAATTATACAAGCAGCTAAGAAGCCTATTTGGAAGCCATTTCTTTTGCGATGTTTACAAAGTACATTAATGTGAATGGTAGTTTACAAAAGAAATGGCTACCAAATAGGCTTCTTAGTTGCTAGTAAAAGTTAATATACCCCTGTCACTTTCATGAAAATAGTTCCAATTTCTGCCAAATAAAGAGTTTCTACCTGATCTTGATCGAAACATTTTCTAGGGGGGAGAAATTTATTCCTGTCAGGAACAAAAAATAAATTTGTAAGTGTGGGAAGCTTATTTGTCACCACTAATTCGCACACTGAATTGATAACAACTATTATGACCGGAATACAAGGAATGGTAAAGAAAATATCTGTGAAATTAGACAGAATGGAAGAGGAGCACAAATCAAGGACATGTAAATATATGTTTAGAGACCAGATCATCAGATGAGAGCAATACGAACGACACTTCGAGAATTGCCAGATAATTAGAGACAATCCGCAATAACCATTCACAAGCATCATACCATTACTCAACCTGCAATTGAAGGCTCTGTAGTAAATATTAATATATTAAATATACAAATAAGTATGTTAACGAACCATTATGCATATTACATCTACACTTTGGTCGATGTGCTAGTGCAGCTAAAAAGGAGAGTGAATTGATATAGTCGGACAATATTTAGCGATATTCAGGTAAACGCTTTGTGTGACACTGGAGCAAGCCCCTTGCGTATAAAGATGCCTTGCTTTGGGAAAATTAAAAAGATATATCCTTCAGCAAATCTGGATGTGATTGTTTCCGAATGATATAGACCAAAATCTAACTGAGAATTAAATCAATATCCAGGGAAAGTTCAACACCGATTTACAGATTACCGTCGACTAGAGCGTAAATCTGGATATGCAGGTAATCAACAAAAGCCAATTTGGCGTAATAAGTAACTTTCTAAACTAACTCGAAAACATTGTTATCAATTTCAAGAATTCTCAAATTAAGCTCAATAATGGAAATAGAACAATTCTCTGTCGATTCTTTACTAAACCCTCTTTATCTTGAGAAATATCCAACGGCCAGGCGACTAAAAGAACAAACAACCCTCACAATAAAACCAGGGGAGTGAAAGAAAAATAGGACAAGCCTGCTAATCCACCTAGTAGCTAAACTATGTGTCATATGTATCAGCGAATGACAGTGATTCATACGAAATTTATTCCGAAGATATATTAAATAATGTTATTTCTAAACCAAATTCACCCTGATTAAAGAAAAAGTTACAAAGACCAATGACTGTGAAAAAAAAACATCCGTATTATGGGACGAAATGAGAAAATTGTAAACATTGCAAACTATCCATTAGGAGCAAGTGAAAGGAAAGGTGCAAGAAGAAAGAAGAAGTTCCTAAAACATTATTCACAGTTGGAGTATCTAGTGAATTCACAGAAGATTTCTAATGTTTCCTAGTGTTTGTGTGTTTTCTTACTTAAGTTTGTATTATATTTTACCACTGAAAGAAATAATAATAACTCCGCTGTAAATAATCGTCTAAGGTGAATAAGTTAATTATCTTTTATAGAGGTTTCGTTTATTGTAGTTCCCCAAAAAAAATCATTTGAAGATTACAGGAGTATATTGTTTGGTGTTACTCAAGTTTGTGTTTAGATACTTATCTTTACCAGGGATGGAGTAATCATCAATCTCGAGGGACTGGAATGCTCACTGTTAGTTTGCTTGGGTGGGACCAACTCTACTTCTCTGCTTGTTTGTCTTATTTGATTCTTGCGCAATCTGTATGGCATGTGTGCCATTCCAGGTGTCATTAAGCTCAAATAGGTTCATGGAGAATTCTTCCTAACTATGTCCATCTTATACTAAAAGTACTCTTAAAAAAGGATGGGTTTCCTAGGTAAGGTTGGATGTTTCTGCTATTAGCGTACTAAAACACAATATGGAAACCTCATTTGCAGCAATAAGTACATAATAGTAGTGCAGTTCTCTCTATTTCAAAGTTGTCCCTGGTAACTTCAACCATATGAACTATCTGTCCCAGGTTACACTGCTGATATCTGTTGATGTTAATTTGCTATCTAGAAATATGGACTTTCGGAATATGATATGGACGTTTATTGAGAGCAAAAATTAGTAATGAAAATTTAACAAGGTGGTCAGCGGTCTGGTAAACCGAAAGAAAAACTGAAAAAAGTAAGGGAATTTAATTAGCTAGGAAAAAGTCCTGGAACTTTCAGATAATTTTCCAAAATTATATAAAAGTGAGAGAGCTTTGATTTCTAAGTGTTCTTTCCAATTTGTGGATGTTCCTGTCCTTGGAGTGGATCAGAAAAGGGTTTTGTACATGCATGCAGTAATTTGTGTTCAAACTACAAACGGTCAGTAGTTTCTTTACTTTTAACGTTCCCAAAGCTATTTCTTACACAGAACATGCTATTGAGTGTGGAAAGTAATATTAAGTTCATTTTATATCTTTTCTCTTAAGTTTCGCAACAATCTGGAAAAGTGGGATTTTAATCTGGACACCAGGATAAGTCAGGGAACTTTTTGATACTGTTCGCTGCATATCCTCCTTAATAATTGCTCATATTTCAAACAAAATCTACTTTGACAGAGCATTAATTGCGAACATAAAACAAATGAATTCATATTTTGTTTAACATACACAGCCAGTTTCCTAACAACCAATGGACGTACATAATGTCCTTGTGGGAGCTTCTTTCCACTGCAAAACTTGTCATTTTTTGCAATGCAATGCTTTCTCATCCACAAGATCATTCCATTCTTTAGAAAGAACTCATGCAAAACACACAATAACAAACATATTGTTCAAATTATAAATCAGTACTAAAATAACTGAAAAAACATATAAACATTGTTCAATATGTATGAACGTTGGAACTAAACAAAGAGAGGGTGAATCAAGAAGAGGAGAGCTTCTTATAAATACTATACATTAGTCTGTACAGGCCAAGTGACATTTTCGTCCGCCGCAGTAACAATATACATGAAAACGAAAGAGAAAAATGTGGCACCCTACCTTTTCTGATTGTACACACCGAATACCTGAAGTCTAAGTAGAAAATCAATCTTGGCAAGTAAATCAACAATGAATATCCGTATCTGAATTTTTTGCGTATTGCTATGTACAGTACTGACAAAGAAGGGTGTGTGTTATTACCTGTTCTTAGTTTGTTAAGAAAATGTGTTCCTTCCTGCACTTAAGGGCAACTTGAATAGCATGTCTGTACGTTAAATTATAAGGGGAAAAATTCAATATTAATATATTATTCTTAAATAAAGAAACAGTACTAAAATCAACTGAAGAATAATATTGAACCCTTCAGTAAATCAAGAAACAATTCAAGATTTTATATTATAAAATATCATTACTAGTAAACAACCATTATGTAGACTCTTGATTAAATGTACTAATATTCTAACGTTAAGCTTCTCTCAAATTATCGACCATCATATTTATTAAATGGAGATTGTATTTTCAAGTTGTGAATATCAAATAGAAAATGGATAGTATTCCTGCAATTTCGATGTAGAACATTTTCACAACTCATATTGGAATCACTGGATTTCCCACCTCTCTGATCTTTAGTGTAATCAATGTATACCAACCATATTTACTATACTATATATAATCTATACTGTTACATTGATAAAACTACAGTCAGATAACACTACTTCAAGTACAGGAAGAAATGTTACAGTGGACGCGTGCGCAGCAACTTTATAGATATTATAAAGAATTTATCATGTTTTTAATTTTTTTAAGGCTTTTTGGTATCCTTGATTCAGGCCAATTGCTATTACACGTTTCCTCATACTTTACGTCATTGAAGCCTCCAAGATGATTATATTAGTGAATGGACTCAACTTAAAACAACTAAATAGGAGCCGCAATATTTAATTCTACTATCTTCGGGTTCAGAGATGAAGTAGATTATGAAACCTGCCACCAAGAAGTTTCCAACAGGATTAACATGTTGGATGCTTACGTTTGTGACGGCCCTCGTGTTGCGCGAGTGCCGTACTTTGTATTTATTTTTGCCACGCATGTCACCCCCGATATCCATGCATAACTTCACCCTTTCGGACCTTGAAACCTTATGAAATATAAATTGATTTACATCTACATCGGACTGAATACTGAGATTTTTGCCATATTAAAGGCTTTAAGATATAATTTCGATCTACATTCAACAACTTGAAATTAAATAATTATTTTTGACAATATTTTAAATACATGTATGTGTGTGTATGGAAGGACGCCTTACATGGCTCAAGGACACTAACTATATTTTAGCGTCAGAGTTATTTATAAACAACCCTCAGCCGTAACATAGCGCCTTCCACCCAGTACCCACTACTGTATATTTGAAAATAACTATGGTGGTATTTCAAAACTTTTAAATCTCTATCCATAGACAAGAGTCTGAGTATTGTATAATCAATTTCTCTTCAACTACTGGGCAATGGCATCTAATATTTGACACCCAAACTCAGTTTTTATGCTCGTTTTAAATATGTATATCTCTTCTAGATCTGAGTGTCCACTTGAAATAGGGTTACTTGTGAGAAACCATGTTAGTTGCTGTGCACTAGTTTATAAACGTTTGTAACAGTGCAAGGAGCTGTTGTAACATTTTCTATTAGCGTACAGTAAAATATCAATGCTATTAGAGTGCTTTGGGTCAATTAAGTGAATTTTAATATGACCACTTGGTAGACTTTTTAGAGTGGGTCGTGAGATCGGTGCATTAAAGGACCGAGACCTTATACCGAACACCAATGGTCCTGGGAAGGTTCTGATAACAGAATATCACGTTTTAAAGATACATGAAATCAATAAATGTGCGTGGTGCCCATGGCGAATCGAAGGTTATGTAGCTGCTCGCCGTAAATTAGAAGACATAAATTGTTGTGAATCCTTCATTAGATCTATGCTAATAGTATTGTGGCCTGTTTGCCACTTATTAATACCCACCGTTACATTCGTCTTCAATAGGTCTCCCTAGAGCTCATTGGAGGTTAGAATGGATCTATATGACCTTAATGGATAAGGACTTTTCTGTTCCATCGTCGACTATACCAGGTATTATTGTATACGGGGGGAGTTGCAATGGTAAGAGAAGCACCCTAATGATGAACTATTAACCTGTTCTATATATAATTCATAAAGGTATTGAGAGGAGATTGACGATAACTATCGTCCTTCTACTGCACCTGCAACCCAACAAGTCCATTCAAATTTGGATGTGTTAGCCTGGCTGGTGAGATATTCGCTCATCAAGGTTGTGTGACATGATTTTAAGCAGAGTCTGAAGCCAACTCAAGCGATCATTCCAGGGTTAACCATTGATGCCTTCTCTACAAAATTCTGAAACCTAAAGTTGTTGTTGTATAATTATTTAATAGAAATGAAATTGGCTGACATCCCAGTTGAAACTTCGTAACAGGTGTAAGGTCAGTTTACTTCCTGGGTTGTTTCTTACGAAATTTTAATTTCAAAGTCCACCATTTTTCCCTCAATAATTTGTTAACAAGAACTGTAGGTGACATATATTAAAGATACAAGATATATATCAATGATTATCCCTCCTATTGTTAATGTGGCGCCATGTTCAGCCAACCTTGAACACCATTTAATATCATTATATGCGCAAACTCTACGACGAGAGGCATACGGGTCTGCACGTCTATATCCAATGTAGCAATGACTCCAGAATAATCTCAAAAGGACGACCCTCAAATTGAAGCATCGAGATGTGTGCACATCCTGTAAGTTGCTACAATGTAATTTGTATCAATGTAAATAGTCATGAAGATTAATCTGCCATCCATGTTTCGTTTATCTTGAGATTCAATTTATGTTAGTGTTCATGTGAAATTAACAGAAGATAGAAAATCAGAAGTTAATTTCTTTAAGCTCGAATTATTCTGTTTCCATTTGAAATATTGTTTTCGTATTTGTTTCAAAGAATCGCCACTATTATTTCAAACCAAATTTGTGAATGTAGAGGAATAAAAAGTCTGACAACACACGGAATAGAATTTTATACCTCAATTAAATTTTCATATCAACAAGAAATCACAACCATTAAAGGCATATTCTTAGTATCGTAGCAACTGATAACACAACAGTTACATACCACTTCGTAGAGTCCATTGCTAATGTTCCTTGTATCTATGTTAATACTTCCATATAATCTTAGAAAATATTCTTCATAATAATAATAACGTATTAAAATGTGTATAGACCATTAACGAACCACATAAAATACAACAGAGTATGGAGAAAAGGGGTAAATGGTCAAATAAATGGCTAATTAAATTAATTGGCAGTTATATTGTAATAATGTGACAAAGTACTGAGAAAGATCTTTCGGGTTTTCGCGTGCTTTACGTGAATGGATCGTAATGTGTATTGGCCAAATTGTAGTTACTTAGTTGTAGGATGTAAATGTTCTCTAATGGCGAGAATACTTTACTCCTTTTAAAGGAATTGATCATTTTATAGATGTCTTACATAGAAGTATACCGTTGCATCAGGTTTCAAGGAATTGGATACAGACAACATTGTAAGTTTTCTGGTAAGAAAAATATTAATTCTATACAAATTATTTAAATATATGCAGGTTGTACGTTGTGCTATCCTAGAATCTATCTGAGCAGAATAAAAGGAAAACCATTCATTCATTCACACATTTTGTATCGTTTGTCAATACATACATGAAGTGAGACTGTGCACACATAACTGCATGACTTAATCCTTGCGTGTTCCAGAATGAACAATTCATTAATTATACATACTGCAATGCCGACCGGGTAGTCGTGTGGTCTAAGGTGTTAGACCAACAACTCGAAGGTCCTGAGTTAGAGTTCCGGCAGCGAAATGGGTGTTTGTAGATTTTAACTAGATGTATTTGATGTATCGTCACGGGCCGTAGTCAAAATCTAACGAGTGTTTGTTATGCTGTGATTTAAGTTCTAGTTCACATCTAAAGAGTCTACAGAAGTAACCTCCTATGTCTATCTTTGTTTTCTATTTCCATATTCTGTATTACCTCACTAGAATTCCTTTTATCGAGTACGTATGGAATATTCAAGCTAAATAGCAAGTTCCAGAATCATTAGGATGTCTTGTGGAGGAGAAACCCAGATGACGAGGTATTCTAAGTAATGTGTGCGGATACTTGTAAAAGAAAAATGAGTAAATTAGATTATCCACTAAGCTAGAACATTTGAAACGAATCCCTTGAACAGATCGTATATACACGCAGGGTAGTAAAGAATTTAAACAGTCTCTTCAAAATGAATAGGATTATATAGAACATAATACAAAAGCATATTTTTAGAGAAATATATATATATGTCAAAACCTTTTAAAATAAGGGGTGTATGAAAGTAACAGGCGCAGACTGTGCGATTTAGTACAATCCATCAGGAATCACCTCAGAGAGAATTCGAGCGAGTTTCAGTATTACATAGGAATAGAACTGTTTAGTTCTACTTTGAGCCAAGGTAAAATACGGTTTATAGTTTCCAAAGTATAAAGTAAAACCCGGTAAAAAAACTAAAATGCGTAAATTATCCCGATGACGAGAGAAACAATTAGCGGGAGCCCAGGATCAATAGAGAAGTTCTTTGTGCACAAAGTAATAAACAAAATCCAGTCAAAACGCATGTGACAAACCAAGTGGAGAAAAATGTTCAGATAATGCTCCCTAAAAATCTTAGAAAGCAACATATACAAGCAAAACATAGTAGCAGAACTATTTATGCAAAGTGGAAAATCACTGAAACAACGCCTAAAGGATAGCGAATACCTCTGCACACTTCTAGATCTTTCCATCACAGAATATGATAAAACGTAAGCTAATATTAGAAAGAAATTTGTTGGTGACTGAGAGTGGGAGAAATTGATTCGGGCTCTTAGTGCACCCAACAATATATAATGTCATCTAGTTGAGTGTGACGGGCTAATGCCAGATACTACAATGTCCACTAATAACTCTAATTCATGATGACAGCACCCAACATAGAATATCTAAATGAAAACTACACCGTCACAGGAATTAATCACAATCGTCTGTGAAGGAAGTACTTTCCAACTAGTTCCGGGGTCTGATCCCACCATCCATTCGTGCATCCCACTTCAATACCGTCCAACTATTGAAGGGTAAAATGGCTTACGAATGGGTGCTGATTTGATCAGTTCAGTTCGTAGCTCAGAATCGTATTTATGTGACACAAGTGGTAAATCTCAGTCGCTGATAGCATCTTACTTGCTAGTTTAATATATGACTAGGAAGTGGTAAATAAAATATAGAAATTCCCTTTTCAATTAACATTGGAATATTTCAGACGGATAATTCTAAGTTTCGGGCTATTATTACCAAATATGGTGCTAGTAAGGATATGACAAAAACATAAAATCAATGTTCAAATAATTTGTTTCAAACCCATTAATAAATCAGTTGAAGTTCAACCAGAGATCAACAGCCATGACGTTTAACAATCGAAGAGAATATTGTTTCACTTACTTGTTAACTAAGATCGCTTGTCTACTCAACTCGAAGTCAATCTGGGCCGACTGCTCGTTCTCTCAAGACGGGATTTCGACTGACTTTTCAGTTTACCCGAACCAGCTCGTCACCTTCTTTGTGACTACGTCATTCCTAGGAAATTTTCCTTTCTATCCACAAGTCATGCCCACATCACAGTTTTCGAGTTGCGAAGCCAAGCGAACTCTAGGTCGATCACTCTTAAACGTCATATCTCCTGATCTCTTTCTTCCGCGTTTCGGCTACAGACGTGTAAGTCGTTCACCGAAGATTTAGCTGTCTGAAGCATTCCTACAATTCCGTATATATTTTCATAAATGTTTCCCGTACACCAATAGTTAAATGTTTTTGATTTGTACATTCATAAGTAATAATTATTAATTTCTTTTTGTCATATCACAATAATGTAATTATATATATATATATATATATATATATATATATAAATATAATTAACAGACATATTCAATCCACTACTGGATGAGCCCCTCCTTAGAGGGAGGAAAGTGGTCTACTGCTCCCACGCTAAACAGACGAGTTGGGAGAGGAGAACCTAAGCTCTCAAACTGTGATCGGCACTATCTTTTATTCATATCAGATCTCCAATTGCATCACGATACTGGATGGGCACAATTCCAGACCCACACACCTTGGAAAAAATCCTTGGTAGCTCCGGGGATTGAACCTGGGAACCCTCAAGAAACAGTCAGACACGCTAACGACTTGGGCAACGGGGTTGGTCATCTATCTATATCTATATCGTACATTCAACTGGCTGCATAAACATATTTTTTCATCGTGCATCAACAGCAGGAACTGTATAAGCAAAGCTATAACTACTCAAATATTCATGTATTTTCACGTAACTCATTATTACTCACGCTGTCTTTCAAATAATACTAAATCAATAGTTCTCGCTTTTATCCCGATGTCCCTAATATCTCTGGAATCATGGAATGAGAACAGAGCTAGATTGCAATTCCTATTTCACACCAATACAAAAAATTTACAAATTCAATTGGATATTTCTTCCGCACTACTTGTCCAATCTTATTAAGTACAAAACAAAAGTAATTATTTCTCTCCAGATGAACGTTACAAACAATGTCACTAAGCATCAACGTCTCGCAGTCCTTCGATCGCTTAATACTGAGTTATCCTATAAGTAATATCCATGCGCGATTACCGCTGCAATGGCACCATCTGACCAAGGTTGTAAAAACATGTTTTCTAGAGAAAAAAATATGTTTAAAACTTTTTTTTTATTTTAAACATGTCTTTAAATACTTCAAGACATATGGTTTAAGACCTTTTTAACGTTCTAAACATTTTTTTAAATGAAAAATTGGTAGAGGTTATGATAGATACTCCATCTGCAGTAGCTTCTATAACGTTTCAATCGCGCTTCCGGTCTATTCATACGCATTTACTAGAAAATGTAGATTCTATTTTACTAAATTTTAATGAAATTTTCGGTTTATGAAAGTTCAATGACAAAGCTATGTATTATATAAAAGGTAAAGGCATACCCCGTGCATGGCGCATGCGCCGTCACCAGTACATGGGGAATGTGGAGGTAGCGATCCAAATATTTTCGACTAATGGCATGAAGTGAGGTAGGGTTGTCAGTCCCACTTTGGCTCCCTTTACCTACCAAAGTGCCCAGGAATACCAAGGACACTGTGATACTCAATTTGATAGGAGGATGACTAATCTCAGAGCGCCAGCAATGGGAACAATGAAGGAAAATTCTCCAGTATCCTGGCCGGGATTTGAATTACAGTTCTTAAAATGTAATCTCGTTCGGGCAACAAAGCTGCCATTCCCTTTCCACACAATTTACATTTGCTCTTTACGGTTATTTGCGGAACGATTAACTTTAATAAAGTGTGTCCAGATACAATATTTCCGATATATGAAATAAAGGCGATACACCAAACCCTAATAATTACCGCTGAATCTGATTACTCCCGACATGTTCTAAATTATTGAGTAATATACTACTAACTTGCCTACATGTATACGTAGATGAAATAATTGGAGATTACCAATGTGGATTTAGAAGAAATAGATCCACGTTGGACTAGATTTTCGCCTTGAGACAAATCTTGGAGAAGAAATGGGAATACAATAGGACTGTTCACCTGCCCAGGATAGATCCCGATGGCGAACGTTTGTTACTAAAGAAATGACTTAGCGAGTTCCGTAAGCCATAGAGTAAGTAAGTAAACACGTGTCCAGATTAAATCCCTTTTACTTCCTGTAACACCCACTGATAATGAGTTTATCAAGGAACAGAAAAGAAGCAAAGTGCATAGTGTTGTAAAACAAATATTTTATGTGGTAAATGATGGAATTATTGATGCATGCATTGCCACACTGCTATATTTCCTGTATTTTCACCCTGACAAACATAAGGGAGTAAGAACATATGGACTGAAATTATTTGGGACAGTTTTTAATAAAATGCTAATAAACCTCCAGGGAACTGAAGAAATATTTTGAATTACAGGAATTTAAGTTCCTAGAGATACATACAACTTCGAAGACATCTTTACTGTAAACTGAAAAACTATGAATTCCTACCCAAATATGCTCTAATCCCGTATAAACAATACGTTAATTTCTAGTTATGGTATTATTCAAGCAAGATATATATTTTTTATCATAATTCCCGTCTGTAAAAAATAATTATCTTAGGCTCAAAATACCAGAAAATAAGCTGCTTCTTTTCAAAGCCAGAAATATATATTTGCGTTTACTAGTACATTATGTTTCAGTATAAAAGCTCAGTACCATTGCTCTATCACACTCCGGGCTCCAAGCCTCGCCCCATATTGTGAAAATATATACCTATAGAGACAGTGTAACAATTAATATTTTATATTTTATGCATATTTCAGAGATATAAAAATGCATAATGAATACCCATTATACAAGCAACTATAGGTTTCTTCTAATGAGTCTGTTGCAACAGAGCGCTGAGAAGTATTATTTGAAAGCATATTATAAAGTAGGTACGTCCCGTGGTTCCACACTCGTTTCTTGAAAGTATAGGAAAGCAATCGGTACGTGACAGTATGGGAGCCATTTGAAAAATATAACTTTAAAATAGGGTGGTAACGCTGAAACTTGGGTGCTTGGGTATAGGGAACAACCACAATATGTTCCGATTGTGTCGAATATGTATACTCAAAGTTTATTGCGGATACGTCGAACTGAATGGAAGTAGTAAATATTGAATTTTAAAATTGATTGGAAATACTGTTAACTGTAGTACATGAAGAACCTTTATGACATCTCAGCATGTAAATACAAGTCTGGTTGGTCCTCATACGTTCAACGATATAAAAGGAATTAAACATTCCATTTTCTCAAATTGGTTGACGACACTGAGAACTGTGGCGCCGAATGTACCCACATGAACTGTCCCAGTATCCAATGCACATGCCAACTTTGGTGCAAATCAATGCGAATACATCCAACGGCAACAAATATGAAATTATTTTTTTAATCCTTTGGCAACCATTATAAACTATGGTCCCTGGAGTGCCAGTAAGACTTGGTCCAGTACATAATGAATACGTAAGTCAAATTTAGTGTAAATCAATACACACGTGTTGATTTGTCTAAATTAATAAAGGCATTTTTATAATTGATTTTTAAAATACATTTGCAACACTGACGACTGGAGTGTTTGAGATCGGGAACTCCCAAAATTTTCTTGTATTGTGTTGAATGAAGTTTAAGCAAAGTTTGAGGCAGATACAATATGGAAGATCTTTTTCAAAAAAAAATATTTGTTTAAAGCTGACAACACTGAGAACTGAGCAACACGGATTATCTCACAAAAAAACAAAATAAAATATTTGTAATCTAGGATTTAATTAAGATATATAATTTCTTAATTACCTATGCGAAGGTATTTTTGCTTAAAGAGACGTTGGTAATATTATAAATTGCTGCCTTAAATAAATAATATTTTTAAACAAACAAAGGCTCATGTTTTTAAGGAAAACGGAAGTGTTAAATAAACGAGCTTTTCTTTCTATTTACAACACTAGGAGTACCTGATAAGTTCTACCACACGGCAAAAACTCCAAGCACCGAATAAGAAATGATTATCAACTCTACCCAGTTCCTCACTACTGTCCCTTTCCTCATAAACATAAGAAAAGATATAAAGCAATGTAATCATAAAAGCAAATGCATGCCCATGAAGTTTTTGTTTTCCTGGCAGTTTTTCACTAAAAAAATATGAACAGCTTGTTTCCTATTATTCACAGTGGATTAATATTTCCCACTTCTAGCAGCCATCCGATAAAGAATAAATCGAAACAACGCATTTTATGTCTCAATCTGTAGGCTTGGGCGCCATAATACTGATTAATTAAACTAGATTTCACTCGGGACAAATTAATACGTTTTCCTGGTAAAAACACACCCTTTCGTACTATTAAAAATAATATGATACTTTCAAAGAAGAAAAATAAAATTAACATGTTTTTAACACGGCTTATAAAAACATCGTTTAAAACAAGTGTTCAAAATGCTTTAAACAAAATGAGTAAAACAATCATCTCTGTTCAAAACACCTTTAAAACATCCGTCTCAAATGTTTTGTTATAAACATTACCACCCTGCATCTGACGAGTGGATAGTGAAATAGACGGCACGTACCATAGCTGAGTCATATAGTACAAATGATTGTGCAGCAGTGTGTAGAAGGAGAACGTTCTTCACGTTTTGGGATTGTGGCTTCTGTTTGATCATGACATTGTCGAAGGACCACATACGGCATGCCATAATGTATGAATTTTACCAGGGATATCCAGCCAGTGCGGCGTTAGAAAATATCAATTTCGTATATGATCTGGGTACTGTGGATGTGCGAAAGTGCCAGAGGAAGTTTCAGACGTTTCGATCTGAGGACTCCAGTCTCACCGATGAGCCAAGGGAAAGGAGTTTTGTGCAGCTGGAAAACGATACTCTGCGAGAAGCGGTGGAGGCAAATCCAAGGCAAACTATTGAAGAACTGGCCAGCAAAAACCATTCACTCATTCGACAATTTAATGTTATCTGCGGGATCTTGGGTACATTTTGAAACTAGGAAAATGGGTACCCCATGCGTTAATGCCTCAACATATGTAGCAGGGGTTGACATCTGCAGTTCACTGTTCACCCGGCACAGACGTGAGCCATTTCTGGACAGATGGTGACAGGGGATGAATAGTAGGGTCTCTATCATAAAAATACACGCAAATTGTAGTGCGTACCTAAAGGGTGGCCGCAGGAACTGTGGAAAAACCGGATCTCTACCCCTGCAAAGTGATATTGAGTTGTCGGTGGTATATCCATGGAATAATCAATTTCGAGCTCTGCCATGTAACTAGACCATCAATGTAGATCTGTATTGTAAAACGCTTGAACGCCTACAGATTGTATTGTTGGAGAAACGTCCTGCTCTGGTGTGCTCATTTAAGTTGATAACACGCGCCAACACACGGCAAGAATGTCTTGTACTAACATCGAGGCATGTGGCTGGGAGAAGCTCGCCCCAAAGCCACCTTTCCAGGAAATCTCTACAAAATAAGGATGACGTGCCAAGAAAAATGACGCAGTTCTTTGCCTCCAAAACCGGTGACTTCTTTCAGCCGCGAATTCAACAACTAGTTGACAGCCTGCAGAAGGCTTAGCAGGCCAATGGAGATTATTTTCATAATTAACGGTAGTGGTATTGGTAGGTAGGTAGGTAGGTAACGGTAGGTAAGTAAAATTTGAAAGCACAAAACGAAAACTTAATAGAAGTGCAATGATACGTTTCTTCGTTACTAAAGCGACAAATAAATTCAAAATGTGTAGGTTTTTAAAAATATAATAATAAGAGAATGTCAAAGACTTATTAACAACTATGAAAAAGGAAAGCAATGATACACTATTTAATTCCATTGACATAACATGCATAATATTAAAAACACATTTATGGCTGATCGCGCCCATTAATTTGTATGGTTGTATTATGAGATCTGAAAAATGTTGAGATCTGTATATTCAACTAGCAAAAATGATAAACTAGAATGGTAAAGTGTGATAACATTTTAAGTTCAAAGTAAGTATTGAAAATTGGAGCAAGAAATTCTGAAGGCAGATTCGTGTATTTACTTAATAATTCATTCTAAATAATTTGTTTTTATTTAATAGAAATTACCAGGCGTGGTCACATGCTATCAGGTTGTTATTCTATTGTATTCAGAATATAACTTAAAATAACTCTGAAGATCAAGGAGATGAAGTGAAGTTGAATAGGCAGCAAGGTTGAAATCAGAAAATTAATTATGTCATAACTAAATGACGTCGGGGACTAAATGTCGGGTTCAATTAACTGTTCTATGTGTTTTCCTACAAATGCGTTAATCTGCAAATTGATGTACAGCCACTTACAAAACTAAATGAAGGTTGGGATTACAAGAAATAATATACTTTTTATCTCCAGGATAAATGTTTCATTGTGCTCCCAGTAGTTAGACAACCAACATGGCAGTACAAATATGCGCCAATCATGACATGCCAGGATATTCCTCCATATCTCCTCCATATTCCTCCATTCGAGACTTTAACATAGAATTTGTTCTGGTCTTGTAACACAAGAAAACTCATTGTTTTGCATACGAGTTCTAAGTGAGGGAACTTTTATGCAAATAGCTGAGGTTAAGTCTGTACAATCAACTTCATTATTAAATATTTTAGGAAGAAATACAATATCATTAATAATTCTTCTTTTCTCCAAGGTCAGAAGATCAAAGTTGATTGTCAGTAGTGACGGTGAATCAAATTTTGGATAAAAACCTGTTTGTTTATACGCTAAGAATCTAAAAAAAATGATTGAATTACCTCAATGGTCCTAGAATATTTACTGCATTCTGGATTCCATATTACAGATGCGTATTCCAATTTAGATCTGACGTAATTAAAATACAGTAATTTAAGAACCTGCGGATTTTTAAAATACTTTCCTAATCTGACAATTAATCCTAAGTTTTTGTAGGCTTCATTTCTCATGGTCACAATATGCGTATTGAATGTTAGATGAGAATCAAAGATTACACCCAGATTTCTTACTGAGTTGGCACTGTTTATATGATCACCGTTAATTATGTATGTGTAGTTATACATATTTTTAAGCTTTGTGAAAGAGCCAATCTTGCATGTATTAACATTTATAACAAGATTATTTTTTCGCACCACTTAGCAACATTGATTAAGTCACACTGAAGTTTATCACAGTCTTCAATGGAGGATATTTCCAAATATAATTTTAGGCCATCAGCAAATAGCAGTTTTTAGAGTTCATAATTAGATGTGGTAAGTCAATGAATATAAGAAATAGAAGAGGTCCTAAATTTGAACCTTGGGGAACACCTGATCGAACTTCATATTGTTTAGAAATAAACTCTTTGTAAGGAACAGATTGTTTCCATTTTTTCAAGTATGAGACAATGAAAGTTAGCGAGAGTTCAGTAAAGTTAAAGTAACTGAGCTTACTTAACATGATATCATGATCTGCGATATCAAATGCTTTGAACATTTCAGTGTATATAACATCAATTTGTGCATCTTTGTCTAAACCTGATGCTATGTAGTCAGTAATTACAGACAATTTTGATTGAGTTGACCTTTTAGTCAGAAAACAATGCTGAAATGATGATATTGAACTTCGCACATGATTAATTATCCTATTGTAAATGAGACTTTCAAACACTTTAGCAAAGGATGATAGTATTGAGATAGGTCTATAGTTGCTTACTTCACTTTTATAATTAGATTTTGTAATCGGGCACACAACAGTTTCATTCCTTTTATCCGGAAATGTTGCAGTTTTAATTGACAAGTTAAAAATAAATTGGAGCGGAGTTTAAGAATTTCCCCGCAACCTTTCACGAGATAAGGAGGTACGTGATCTGGTCCGAGATATTTTTTTTTTTTTTGTTTCAATTTCTTTATGGCATCATCTATTTCTCTTAAAGTTACATTCAACACATCAAATGAATCTATTGAATCACATTCGTTGACTACATCCTTTATTTCATATTTTGCAGACGTTTTATGATATACTGATTGAAAGTGGCTTGCAAAACAATTGGCAATCTCATCATTATGGTAGAATATTTGTCCATTGTATATCATATTTGAAGGTGAAAGACGTCGTTTTCTATATATATATATATATATATATAAATATTCCCAAAAATTACTTGGGTCATTTAGAATGCTATTTTCAGTATCAGTTAAGAACTCCTGGTAAGCTAAAGATATATCCTTGTTTTACTTGTTTTCTTAATTTGACAAATTCTCTATAATGATAATGAGGGTTACCAATTGTTCTTTTCCATTTCTTAAAATGATAAAATTTACGTTTAATATTTGTAATTATTTCTCTGGTAAACCAGCATGGATAAGAGTTAGTATCCGTTTTCTTTACAGGAGCACATTTATCAAAAGTATCATAAAGTATTTCGTAGAACGTACTAAGAGCTTCATTAACATTACCAAATTTTTCTAAGCATCCCAGTCAACTCCAGCTAGTTACACCGCCATAGTTTGACGTTACACCGAAGGATAGTTTTTAGTGAGGTGAGGAAGGTTAGAGGGGACAAATTGCTTTACTTTGGATTACCATGCAGGCAACATCAAATTAAGGAAGAAGGCTGACGATACTTTTGTATACACTCTCACTAACCTTGATGAAGTTAGAAACTTGACATGAGTAGAAATGTCTATTCGCTATTTTTAAATTACCAAAATGTAAGAGGTAATTACCAAAATGTATAAATTATACATTGGTATTGCAGCCACTAATTTCGATATAATACTTTTGACCGAAACTTTGTTATGTAATTGTATTTATAATGGAGAATTTATGTATTACGAATATAACGTATTTAGATAAAATGCATAAAGATTGGGGTAATGTGCTTATAGCGAATTTAAAAGACTATAATGTTACTGAATTACCAATATTATTAATTGCATAGAAGCTTTATGTGTAAAGGTTAAAATAGGAGTCCAATACCTTTACGTCATTGTAGTTTATTTTACACCGAATGCCAATGTTGATAGGTATATGAGTTCTTTTTAATTGAAGAAATATATGATATGCAACGTCAAAATATAGTAATTGTTGGCGACTTTAACATTCCCTCTATTACGGATTGCTCATTTGATTTGTTACATTGTGACACTATTTGTAAATTCTTAGCCGACTTTATCGCATTTCTTAATTTAAGGTCATTGAACCCAGTAAGGAATGTGGACGGTAAAACTCTTGACTTAGTTCTCTCTATTATTGAATTGGAAGTCAGCGTATCTAAAAATATGTATTCTGTTTTGGCTGAAGATATACATCATCCATCTTTAAATTGTCAATTGTTTTTCCAAAATAATATTTCCCGTCTTAATCAGAGTTCTAGTATTGTAAATAAATTTGGTAAAGCTAGTTTTTTCTTTAATTTATATAATTCCTTAAGGGAAAAACTTGGACCAATTTACTCTGAACAAATTATGTCAATGAAGCTGTTAACCACTTTTATAGTGTTTTAAAGAATATTGTCGATAGTAACGTACCCAAGAGGAAAGTATTTAAAAGGCGTTGTCGCCCTTGTTGGTTTACACCAGAAATTGTTAACATTTTAAGAGAATAAGAATTCTATAGGAAACATAAGAATGAGTCAGATTATAATTTACATAAATTTAGAGAATTACGTAAAAGATCTAAAACTCCTATTAATGGGACATATAAATTATATATAGCTCAGGCAGAGGCAGACTTAAAGAACAATTCCAAATGCTTTTGGAACTACTTTAATTATAAGAAAAGTCATAAGTTGGAAGTTAGTCACATGACCTATAATATTTGAACTCTTACTTCTGATTCTGGTATTGCTGACGGGTTCGCTCAATATTTTGAGTATTTATTCTTCATCCTCGGCAGATTGTAATGGATGTGAATCTACTAATTTATATGTATCACATTGTTTCATGGTGAATTCCATATCCGAACAAGAATATTTTAATCCCTTAAATATTTAAAATAGTCAAAGTCATCTGGTTCTGATTAAATACCCACTTATATTGTAAAGGAATGTGGTGAGGTGTTAAGGAAACCTTTATGTTATATTTACAACTTCATATTGAGAATATCTGTGTATCCAGATAATTGGAAAATTTGTAAAGTACGTCCTATTCTTAAGGAGGGGAACCCAATAAATATAACTAACTAACTCTATAAGCCATATCATATTAAAGAAATATATAGATAAAACTTTATATATATATATATATATATATATATATATATATATATATATATATAAATTTACTGAAATTTACACAACTTTGGGCACTTTTAAATGTATGCTACTTTATTTACAGGAGATACCCATAGCATCTCGTTCCTTATTCTTTGTAGATTCTTTGCACATCAGGAACTTTCAAGGAAATCCTCCATATAATTCATAAATGAATAAAATGTACCACCTATATATGCTTGTTTACTATACTGTATTGTATACCAGCACGTGAAATGCACTTACTTTATTGCATAAAATTATATTTGTGTGTACATATATCTCGGTATATCTAAATATTAAAAATCGTTCAGCAATATTTCAGCTTTAAACAGATGATGTAGTTAACACTCTATCGAATTTTCTTACGTCTGGAATTCCGTGAAAATCTACACCATATTCCTTCCGCACCTGTTGCATGGATGACATCATAGAATAACAGCACTAAGAAAACCTATAGTTTTAGGTACTTACAGGTTTCCTTCGTTTGATTCGAATGCATCGTTTGATTTCAAAGCCTTCATAGCGTAGTTCATCAGTGATTTCTTCGTCTGTATAGTCTAATGGCACTCCCTTGATGACTACTGAAAGTGTAGGTGGCTTTCTTGGTGGAAGTTGTTGTTTCTTTGATGATGTATTTAGAGATTGAATGTTCGCTTTTGGACCGAAGATTTCGAAAGATACTTTATTCCTGATTTTGTGAGCAACCTGTTCATCTATTGATTTTATAATAATTCCATTCTTAGTAAAGATAATTTCATGGATGTCTGCGCGAGGAAGATATTTCTGAAGCTGATGTAAAACTAGCTTTGGTGTCCGGAATTTAGGATCAGCGTTTGTCAGTACGAAGCTGTAGATAGTAGGTAAAGCAAAGTTTGAATTTGAATTTTTGAGTGTTGAAGTAGTAGCCTGAACGTCCATGGAGATTGAGTCGTCAGAAGCATTGACCGGAGGTGAGCGAGATCTTGATCGAGATTTCGAGCGTGGTTCTTTGGACTTTGGAGACATTGAAGTATCACTGCGTCGCTTTACAGATGTTGATGATAGGTCTTTTCCATGGATGGACCCCTTCGGGCCCAAAGGGGTCCTCCCGGAATTAGATAGTCTCTGCATCTATAGGGCCGAAGCCCAGAACGAAAGAAAACTCAGTCAAATTTCTGCAGTGAACGTCAAGTCCAGGAAATAAAAAATGAAAAGCGAGATGATCAGTCTTTGTGCAATGACTGCTTTTCCCAATCTAACTTCTCCCTCCAGCACTGAACAATGCCGTCAATCCTATTGAGACCGTACACTTGCTGCTCTCGCTTGTGCGTATTGCAACACAAGCTCATCAGTAGCAAACTAACGTATCCCAGCTAGGCTAGGTTAAGTTATGATAAATGTAAAACACGTAACATGATTTCTCTAAACGATGCAACTCTCTTGATATGAGAGATACAATTAGTACTGGTTTTAGATTTCTGGCCACATCTTCCTTTAAACATTCTTACAGACATTTATTCATTGTTTACTTTCTTTTATTTGCTATTTTATTTTCTAGCAAGAACGCCTTAAGCTGGTTTGTTGTTATTGTTAGTTAAGAAGAGTTTACACTGTGGCGCCATCTACTGACCGAAAGGTAGAGTATTACAATAAATTATGAATGCTGATCACTGCTTGGTGCGCATAAAATCGATTAGCTCTATTAGTTTTAGAGATACAAGAATTATATTGGGCTCGTTGGAAAGCTCTTGAAAAAGCGAATAAGGATTATTTCGGAATGTTTTCCCATATTCGTATCCGTTTTAAAGTTAATCACAGTTAAATGTGACAACAAACATTAAGAATATACTTTCCTTTCAATTCTAGGCGCCATTTTTAAAGATGGCGGTTGTATATGACAGACACTAGCTATGAATAACATTTGGTAATATATTCTATGGAAAATAAAACAATAACGAAGTCTCTATGTTAAAATGTCGAGAAGATACATAGCTTTAAATTTTAAAAGTTAAATTCGGTCGGCGGCCATGTTGATGACATCATATCTCGGTTTCCCCAAGCGGGATTTTTTGGGACTTTGAGTATGTTGTTTAGGACAAGATTCTGAACATTTTCACCAATTTTCAGCTTGTTAGTATAAAATTCCGGGTTAGGGCCATATTTGGTAATTGCACCGGACTAGTAACAATTCTTTGTTATTCAGTGATGTGATAATTTAACGGTCGTGTAAAATAGAAAAGTTACCACTTTCAGTGCACAATCGCTAAGTAAGAAGCTTAATGACACATTTAGGCTTAATTATTAGGCATAAGGAATAAGCTTAAGTTTGTTACAATGCATCCTATCAGGTACTGGGAAGGCCATCCCGGCCCTTGGTGCTGTATTTTGAGCAAATACAATAATGAAGCCTTCAATAGTTTTTCATTAATATATTTATCAAAACAGTTAACTTACGATGAAATCAAATTTAAAAATATTGAATTACATGAACGTAAAAATGTAAGGTTAGTCTTTTCTACAAGACTGGATGCCAACATTTTTATCGACAACACTCAGTTACGTATCAAGCTTAGCCTAACTGTAAAAACGCCATCTTCATTATTACAGAAAGCCGGAGTTGTATATGGTATTAATGTTGATCTGTCAATTGAAGACACTTTGGCAAATACTGGGCTTGTTCGGAAATACATAACGAAGTTCACGGAATGCATGATCTTAACGCTGAAAATTATTTTCGTGAAATTCGTTTTCTTCGTTATTTCCGAACGCTCCAAACCGTTGTCAGGATAACGATAGACACCAACTCGCATACATAACAAAGAAATAAACGAAAATAGAAGGTGTGGTTATAAGTAGGGACATGAGGCTCAAAATACGAAGCAAGTTAGTTTCTTGGAGAGATTCTATTCCAACAATAACGTTATTTACCAACATGTAAGACATTTCTTTGGAGAAATTCCTTATATTCATTTCAGTTTTCATTTGCTACACTTGTATAACGAACTTAGGATTCTATTCGTTGCATTTGGTCAACAGTAGAATAAATCGATTCTCTTATATACAAGAATTATCTGGCTGAAGTTCCTATATATTTCTATATCCTTCAAAATTTCCATCACTTCGCCAACTACTAAGTCACATTTAGGGGACAAGAAAAATATTCCAATTACAGAAAATATTTGAAAGAAATTGCAAGGAATTAACATTTAACGTCTTAGTCGAATTGTATTGCCAAGAAGAGAAACCAATATATAGACCAAACAACTTTAACTTTATTTTTATATGGGTCAGTTTAGTAACTTTGGACTTCGGCCCGTCACGATTCGCCTTTAGCTGTTAAAATCCACACACATGCCCCTGCCGGGACCTTCGAGCCGATGGCCTATCGCCACAGACCGCCAGACAAAACAACTATTTTAATAAATACTTGATAGTCCATCTTATACCGCCCTCAGCCTTAGATGTCTAAAGGTCACAAGTAAAATTCAATTCAATTCCATCTTATACAAGACTAATACTGCTTGCGGATTACAATTAAATCGTGAAAGAACGTGGTGCATTCAGGCTTTATGAAAGCTAAAACAGCATGCCTTCCTTCAAGAACTTGTCGTTTAACTGAAATCATTAGAAAAGTCTGTTATAATACACAGAACTGGAGAGTGTCTTTCATAAACGCGATAATTTTGTACTATACGACGTTATTCTTTCTTTTACTCAAAAAGCCTCTAGAAAATGCATTCTTCAATAATTTCATCTTTTACTGGTGGTGCTATCTAGTGGCAATCGTGATATCTAACAGCAATCCACAGCTCGAAAAAGTGTTAAATATGGGAAAGTAAAGATAAATCAATTGTTTAAGATAAACCGTTATATTAATCTGCTATGTACATTAGTTGTGTCAAAATTGTTCCCTACTGCAGAAATAGCAGCCATGGCTACAATTTTATGCCTCTAGATGAAGCAAAATAAGATTACATGATGCGATACGAGGTAACTTTATCATGCGGATGGTGGCCATGTTAATTTTAACGAAGTTCACGAAGTCAGAGCTAGTTCGTTTCGTGCGCGAACGAAATTAACTGGGAGTGACTTTCCGAACGGCTAACTAAATGAACGAACTTCACGAAAGTGGTTTCCGAACGCTTCGTGAGAGAACGAGATTAACGCGTTAAACTCGTTCGTAGTTTCCGAACGAGCCCACTGAGTGTTCCTCCCTTGGAGGAATAAGATAGAAGGAGACGCCCAAGCGTACCCCTACTTCGAAAATAAATTGAAGCCGAAAATGGCCGCCGCCCCGGCTGTACGTATCGCGGTCCGCCATATTGCGTATGGAAGAAAATTGAAGTATTGCATTCACAGACATGCAAATAACCAGATCACTCTTGGTGCTTTTATGAGAGTTTAAAAAATGGTATTGAGTTGTGCCGCTTTCGGATGTATCAACAGATACAATAAAAAAGGTCTCAATGTCACATTTCACAGGTGAGTGTTAGAGAAAACTTCTGTCGAAATATAAAATGTTGATATAAATTGATGGCATGGAGACAATTAAAAGTGCTTTTCTATGCTTTTCATTATGCCGTCAATATGTTAATTCGAGAATTTAAAGAGAAGGATTGCTGTTCTATTTTTCTCATAGGTTTTAAATAATTACAAGAAAACTGACTAAAGGAAATGTCAGTAGTATTCATTATATTTCATGCACTTTGGGGAATTGTTTTTCGCTACGCAGCGTTCGATGTTCACTGGAAGTTTTGTTTACTCTTTATGTTGATCTATACAATATTTTATAAGCACTGACAAATTATCTGTGTATGTTTGTATTCTTTAACCATAATACCAAACCTTCAGGTGTAGGCCTAAATTAAATGTAATTACAATTCAATAATGTGATTTATAGGGTGGCCGTATCAATGTTTGACCAAATAAGGAAAATTTCAACGTGAAGCAAGAACTGACGTTTATATAATAGAAAAAATATACGAAACAAACCCTAAGACCATGCAGAATAAATCAAAGAAAAAGTAGCTCACATTTATTTCATTTAACGCAACAGACAAATATATTGCTGAAGGTGTAGTTGCACCAGTAGTTGACCAGTTGTAGTAGCCAATTGCGAACTACGATTGTTGCAGTGTAGATAATTGATTCTATTTACTGTAAGATTATTTGATTCAAGGAACAACGAAATAATGCAATAAATAATTATTTCACTGTACCTTACTTGATATGCACGGATATCTCAGGAAATGGTTTCCTACGGGCCAAGTCCATTTCAACAAGTTTTAGGGGAACGAACTTTCTAAGCTTATATCTGTGGTTTAATCCATCACATTCATGGGTTGCCAAGACAGACGGTGAGATTGAACCTTCAGCAGGTTGAGCGAGGTCTAAATCCGTTTGTCAGCTGAAATATTATCACTTTCAGATCCATTTAAATCGATAAACCCTGTTTCCAACAAGAATGGACATGGTTCGAAAGAGGATTGAATGGCTCAGTTATAAATAATTTTAAATAAGTGTGGCTGATATGTTATTCCAAACACTGAATGCAGTTATGATAGGTCATAGTAAAGAGGTAAAAATTTGCTAAGGTCAGATGAACCAGTGCTCATATGAACTACGTTTATTCCGGTCCATTTTTTTTTTTTTTTTAAGAAACATTTGTGATCACGAAGCCTGATTCTCTATATAGTTTATCACCCAGGTAATAAGGACTATTTTACTTGTTTGTTACGCCCTAATCTATAAAATACACTGGTTAAATTGAAACTGGCGTAAAGTGTAAATTAAACTGGTTAAATTTATGCTTGTTTCTTCAGTTGTTTACTTTTTAGAAACCGTACTCAGAGTAAATTTTACGTATGATACAAAATACCTTATACTCATAAAACGCTTCTGAGTTCTTATTTTTACACTCGTGTTCTGAGTCATTCTCCTGATAAAGCCTGTTTTACGTCAACATGCAGTACACGTTCAGCGGCAGCAAGTCTTCTAAATTATCTATATTCATGTCCTGTTCCTGTAGGAAAGATTTTTCCCATCGCTAGGTCAAGACTAGTTTGAGAATCAGTGTTTAAACTAAATACAACCCTGTACATTTTTTGTTAGAAATTTGGGAAGGATGTGAACCAAACCCTAATGTGAAATACCACAGTGACATTTGTCTTGTGACTAACGCAGTGTGGAAACATCTTAGTTGGATGCTCGATCGCGGTGATGGAGCTTTCCTCCCGTCTGCAGAGCGGTTTTTCCACCAGTAAGCCTCATCAGTTCGATACAGATAAAATGAATTGTATGGGCGGTCATAGCACTATGGCTTACGCCCTTCCCGATTTCATCAGTTCGAATTGCCATAACTGCATATAATTGCGTATCTGTGTATTTATTTGTCTTTATTGTTCTATAATCTTTATCAAACAGGATTGTGTATGCTTGATATATTAAATTAGTGTTGTGATTACCTATGTCATAGATTCCTTGCATCGATTTCATTGAATTGATCACAATGTACTTATCCATGCACTGTGAAGGTCATTGCGAGCGGCCATTAAGGATTGCTCGGCGCACATATTTAAGAGGCTATCCCTCCTCGCACGTCTCGATAAAGTCGATATCGCACGGGATGAAATTCATGCAAAAATACAAAATAATGCTGAGTAAGCGAAGGTGGGTTAATTCAAGCCAGATTATGTCTCATGGATTGCATCTTGCTATTGCCTTATCAGACACATTCTAATTCCCTCCCTTCTGCTACCGTAGAGTTCCCTCTTCACTGGTCTTTCTGCTTTATTTTCCATTAATTCGAGACGGCAATGCTTAAATTTTTCAATATTAACGAATTCCAAAAATTTTACCTATTATTTTACCCCTCTACGGAATTTAATCTGGAATTAATAACTAATTTATCTAAGTTACAGTGTAAGCATTTCTTTCTGGTTTAGAATTTTTTAATGATATATATACAAGTTAAACCTACGAATAGTGAGGATAATGCAAGTAATAAGTGAAGGAAAATTTAAAAGAACTGGGAAGACCGCTGGACAAGGTGAACCAAGGGTGAATTGTCATTACCTTCCTCTGGATCAGAAGTGAAGAAAAAAGAGGAACATCCACGCCCTGAACGGATTTTGAACTCATAAAGCTGTGTCGGCCGCGTTCGCAGAAGAATTCCTTAATGAGCACATCTACTTATGTGGCCAGGGGTCTTACGCATTTAACGGCTACATATGTCAATATTTTTCATTGTGCAGTGTTTATTCTGCTAGATTTTTTCATTCAACCGCACCTGGAGCTAATTAAAATGTTGCATAAAAAATAAATGTAAGTATCATAACATATGATATAGATTTCATATAAATATTATCTGTATGGTGTACATAAAACAATAGGGAATTCGTGGTTTTCTTCCATACGCAAGATGGCGGATGGCCGCACTGGACGATTGACGGGCGGCCATTTTCAGCTTCAAAATTTGGCAGCTTGGGCGTCTCCTTCTATCTAATTCCTCCATGGTTCCTCCCCAATCATTGGAGCACTTCGTATTCATAAACGATTGAAGAACGATAAAGGTGAAGTCCAACTTCATGCAACGAAACTAATAGAATTCACAACGCAAACTCAATCCATCCCGGAGTTTATCTATGTATACATGGTGAGACTCAAGATGCAGTTAAAGAGAGGAAACTTATTTCAATGCTATTCTTGTTTCGGCTTCAGGCACAGTGCTGCCACCTGTCGAAATGAACTTTAAATGCGGTAATTGTGCTCACCCATTCCATGATAATTCGCCTTGTACCTATCAAACAACTTGTATTAATTGCAAAGCTCAGAACCACAGGGCCGTACACCATGACTGTCCTGCAATCAAATTCCATCATGAGATAAATAGTCTCATGGAAAGTAAGAATATTACTTATAAAGAGACTCTCAATGTTCTGCAACCAATTTTCCAATAACTGAATTTTTTCAACCTATAACCACAAAAGTAGCACCAGAAACGTTAACCATACTGGCACCTCAGAAACAAAATTTGTCGATAATTCTACTCAAGACTACAAAGAACATAACACAGTGAATATTGCTATACAAACAGATATACTTTTGGAAAACTATAATCAAGGAAATTTTGTAATACAAACGTCACCACGAATTAAATATGTAGGCAAGAATGAAAGATTATGACGTCAAGAAATTGACTCATCAAGTGTCGATTTTGATAAGTACGACTCAATTAAAATTAATGATCCTGAAGCAAATATTGATGAAGCACAATTGTTACTTCACTTTTCTAAACAAATCAACCATGGTCAGAATCGTATCCTTCTTCGTCTCCGTCTGATTCTGTGCTCCATAAAGCTCCTAATAGCTCTGCTTGTTCTTATGACCTACCAAAACATTCAGACCAAAAACACTTATTACATGATTTGGATTAAACTTATAAGAAAATAATGGTTAAAAATTTTATCTTGGTTCTATAAAAATTAAGAATTTTAACTATTTACCAGAATATGGTAAAGTCCTTGGAACAGGAAAAGGAAGTGCAAGGATCATATTACCTAAAAAAGTGATTCATATTGCTCTTTCCAGTGTTCATGTATTACTTATCTTATTCTAAACAGCCCACGTACCTTTACAGAACATGTACCAAATTCCCAAATCATTGACAAAAATATAATCCATTATTGAAGTGATCTCGTGTTTCCCTCAATTGAACTCTGTTCCGAGCTCAGAGGATTAAATAAGCAACAAGAACCTTTGGTGGCAACATTGAACTTCTTTCGCATTTTCTTCTCTTTTGTTTGCTATCTTTAGTTGTAAATCCAAACACATGAGCATTGCATTATGTATAGGTTCCCACTCAAATGTTATGAAATCAAACGGAGAGTTTGTGCGTGATTGCTGACCAGTGCACCTCGTGTGATTTGTGCTCTTCGAGGGAGGAGGAAGATAGTGAAATGACGGACTAAGTTCAACGGACATACATCTACACGCAGTGAACACACCCTTCCACGAAACATATTACATACATATCGCCCATCTTTCTTACACTTTCCTCTTATACACTTACACATTATTTTCCTTCTTTTCACTCTCTTGTCTCTGCCCTCGAGATAGCCTATTTTCCGCCCAACTCCTACCGACTTTGACCTTTTATTTTCTACTGATTTTGTCGAAAAATTCCTGATATTGACGAAAAATTCCTGGTTATATCAACCCCTTTCTAAAAATTCCTGATTTTGACCTCTTTTAATTTTTATTTTACTACTATAAGATGGGTCCTTGGCCCTTAAATTTTTCATTTTAACTTACTTTTTGTTTCTCACGAATATTTTTCACGATCACCTACTTTCAAACTATTATCTACTTTTAAACTATTATCTACTTTTAAACTATTACCTACTATTAAACTATTACCTACTTTACTATATACAACTTTGTAACGGGCGTCATAGCTGAAATATGCTGAGCCCATAAATTGGTCCTAGTTGACCTAGAAGAAGAAGAAGAAGAAGAAATCAAACGTTCAGAACGTTTTTGCAACCAATGATATATACTAGTATTATAATCCTATTCAGATAATACGAAAGACGATTGTTTCTTTTTAGTAAATAAACTAATAAGCAAGCAAATGAGAACTGGTAAGCGCAAGCCTGTTAGCAATATGTATTACGTAGTTCGATATTCCAAACACCAGATGTCAGGAAAGCTGGGCATTTCTTACTCTACTACGTGTGCATATACATAAAAATATCTTATCTATGATTGTGGCCATGTTGATACGTCACCATAATTGCTTTGCCATTTACCGCAGTGATTGTCAGTTGTGAGCTGCAGAGGAAATAAGTGGACGGCAGTTGAGTACGAACATTTGCAGAAAACAAGGTAAGTGTTTAATATTAGTGTGTAGTATATCTATTTAACAGTTTTCTTTCATTTTGATCACTATGTCAAAAGATTAATATAATATTTCCAAAACTACAAGTGTTAGAGCTGCTGCCAAAGGGCTTGGAAGCATGCACATAATGGCGTAGCTTTTTTTGATAACTTCGATAGTGTGTTTGATATTTGATACATCACTACGATACCCTCAATAGCGATTTTTAAATAATAAGAATGTTCAATACAAATATGAAGCAGTTGTATTTCCAGCATGATCTGTACCTCTGTTTAAGAACGATGCAGGTTGGTTTTAGTAACTTGCATTCTCTTCACTACCAGTTGCTGAGTTGGAAATGTACCATAATTGTTTTAAAGTTTGTAATTATCAATTGTACACAAATATTGACCATTTGCTCTGTATGTATGTATCTTGGTAAATCGTACCTATTATTCCGTTCTCTAACCATCACTTCCATTTCTAAAAATACACATGAGAAATAATGTCCTGACAGAGTTCACATGAAGCTGTTATTTTCCGGAGGAGGGAGAGAGAAAGTTATGACATATGACTCAGTTAATTTCTTGGGGTTAACTATAGTAGTGACGCACCAATTTTTAGAAATTTACAGGAGGAATTGAGATAATTGTGTGATGTTTGAGAGTATTAGGAAGGTAAATATTGATGTTGGTAGCATTTGAAGTGAATAATGATATAGTTTTAGTGTGTTTTGAAGATGTTTTAGGACGCACTGCATGTTGTGGCGGAAGGAACTGTTTTGCGTAGAGTTACAGTTGTCATATGGAAGGCGGTAAGGCAGTGTTGAAATGGCGTGTCTTTGTCATGATTATGACATTTCTTGCGTTATTGTTATTGAATCGTATGGAAATGACGAGGGAAAGTGCATTTTGAAGGTTATTTAGCAGAGTATGTATGTAAGGAAAGAAAAGGCCCCGAAACAATTGTACACGGCTTTCTAATGGAAATTGGGCGAGTTAACACGCCTGTGTGCTGAAGGTAAGAGTGAATATATGTCAAAATATATTTTGTAAAGATACCTGACCGCACCTAACTTTACCTAACCTCCACGTTCATATGTTCGGTAATTTAAGGTAATTTGCGAGAAAGGAAATTATTTTGGTTTGGTTTTAGTGATTTTAAAATTGGTGCGTCACTAATATAGTAATGCCATTTCTTGTGTGGGGAAAACTGCTTTCAAGTTGCTTACATTGTCTGCGCTAAAGCTAAAAACTTCTGTATAAAATAAGATTAATATTGGTTCTTTTCCAGTTCAGGGTAAGCATTGTCCCTGCACTCCTACTTTTAATTAATTTTCAATTCTTGTTTCAGTTTTATTTGAGATTCCTCAAGTTAAGTTAGTTATTTCTAATTTAGGTTAATTGGCATTTGCTTAGCCTGGGTAGGGCTCCGTTAGCTCGACCGAGCTTAACCGAGATTTTGCACCTTAGCTATCCAGAAAAACCTGTTCTGGCAACAATCCCGAGAAAATTGGATTAATAATAGATGCCAGCAGAACTTCATGAACAGCATACCAAATAATTACTCGCCGCAGTCTTTATTTGTTATGTGAATGCTTTCCTGCCTCTTTCAGTATAGTGTACCCTCTATTAATGGACTATACATTTGGTCCGTAACGAAATTACAATAACACTCATGAGTAATTAATACCTTTACTACGGACATTCTCTATTACAGACATGGACATAATATTCATCATAAATTTCTGTCTAAACGAGAAAAAAATGCATTATAAATTCCTGAATTCTAATTCCTGATACTTGAATTGAATTTTGTTTTTGGCGCTTTTACATTTGTCTTAGCAGGGTAGAGAATATGATGTGTGAATGAAGTTAGCACGGGCCCAATCTTGAATGTATTACAATCCTGTCATTAGCCTGGTGACAGTTAAAAATCATCTGCAAAAGTTCAGCGTGGTCTGCAGATGAGGCGGGGCTCCAGAACCTTCCGAAGGGCTAATGTAAAGTGAAGACCGTTGGTACTTAGTAACATTGTGTTATTAATTTAGTTGAACTTATAGTCGTATATGTGCTCTTTACCAGTAGGTTTTTGGAAATCGCTAAAGTTACCAGTCTTTCTCCATTGTTGTTGGTCTTCTCGTGTAGGCTGTATTTGCCTACAGTAGGTCTATATGTTTCTTCTCTCCTTATCTTTGCATTGAAATCACCCTACACAATTTTCGAATTATACTTCGGCATTCGGTCAAATAGCCTTTCTAGCTCATCGTAGAATATATCTTTGTGGTTACCAATAGCCACTTTTGTCGGAGCATAGACGTTTAATAAAACCGTACATAATTAGAACACAAAGACATACACAAATACACATGGGTATCTCCTGGCGGGACAAACTCTCAGCCAGATCGATCACGTATTAGCAGATAAACGAAGTCACACCAACGTAATATATTTTAGGTCGTACAGAGGAGCGGAAGGTGACACCGACCATCAATAAATGAACACAAAAGTAAAGGATTAGTTATACATCGCGAACAGAGAAAGCAAGGGGTTAAAACAACTTAAATTCAATTTAAAAGATTAAATAATCCGAGCATAAAAGCAAATTACGAACTCGAACTCTCAAATAGGTTCGAAAGCCTAGACGACTCGAGTAATAATAACGATGGTATTAATGAAATTGATGTAAGTAAGATGTGGGAGGCAATTCGTCAAACAAGTAAGAGCGAAGCGAAGGAACCTGTAGGTGAGACGAATCAACAGAAAAACAAACATTGGTTTGATCAAGAATGCCTTCAGTTTCATAAAATACGAAAACAAGCCAGGCAACGATGGCTAAATAATAACAGCGAAGCAAATACCAATCACTATAGTATCGCGGAACGAAACGCCACACGCTGGGTTCAGAAACAAAAAGCGAGAATATCTGACGCAGAGGATTCAGGAGATTGAGGAAAACGGGAAGACAAATAACACTCGAAATCTATAAACTCGTTAAGAAAAGGTTACCATACAAGCTTAGGAATGATTAGAAATGAACGTGGAAATCTTCAGGCAGGTCCGACTAAAATTGTCGATGTGTAAAAAAGTTGTTTCGATAAACTTCTTAATGTACACAACGCGGAACAAACAAAGGAATTTGACATTCATACCGCAGAACCGTGGATTCCCGAAATTAATGAGACCGCGATCAAAATATCGGTAAAGAAATTGACAATTTTCAAATCACAAAGAGCAGACAATATTCCAGCCGAATTAATTAAAGCAGGAGGAATGGCACTAATCAAGGAATGGAGAAGAGATGAGATTCCAAAGGAATGGAGAACCTCAATAATATTTCCGATTTACAAAAAAGGCTGTAATAATTACAGCGGAATCTCGTTACTTAGAACATGTTACAAGGTATTAAGAAACATTCTGTTAACACGCTAAAGTGTATACGTAGATGAAATAATTGGAGATCACCAATGAGGATTTAGAAAAAGTACATCCACGTTGGACCAGATCTTTGCCTTGAGAAAAATTTTGGAGAAGAAATGGGAATACAATGGGACGGTTCACCAGCTATTCATGGATTTTAAGAAAGCGCATGTTTCTATCAAAGGGAAAAGTCATACAGTATCCTGATACGATTTGGAATTTAAAATATGGTTTAACTAGTGAAGGTGTGTCTCAGCGACCTCAAAAGCAGAGTATGGATAGGTAATAATACGCCAGATAGTTTCAAGATTCGCAACGGATTGAAACAAGGCGATGCTTTGTCACAACTACTGTTTAGCTTTGTGATAGAATATGCGATTCTAAAAATTAAACTAGACAAAAAGTAACTATCATTGAATGGTTTGAATCAACTGTTCGTATATGCGGATGAAGTAGATTTAACAGGGGATAATATTGTTGCACTACAAAGCAACACCGATGTCTTAGTAGAAGCGTGCTATGATATAGGTATATAGGAAAACATAGATACAACAAAATACATGATAACAAAGCCGAGACACAGGGAATGAAGGAAATAAAAACATAAGAATTAGGGATGAGGTCATAGAGAAAGTAAACAAATTTAAATACTTGGGAGCATACGTAACAAGCAAAAATGAAGTCACAGAAGAAACAAAAAGTCACGTAATATCGGGAAAAGCATGTTTCTATTCAGTCCAGAAACTTTTAACCTCGTGATTAATATCAAGAATGTTAAAAATTAAAATATACAGAACGGTTATTCTGCAGATAATAATTTACTGCTAGTAAAGTTGGAGGGCGACCCTAGCAGATGAACATGAATTATGTGTATTTGAAAATAAGGTTTTGAGAAAGATATACAGGACGAGATGACGAGAGTGGAGGAGGCTGCATAATGAAGAACTCCACTGACTGTACGAATTACCAGATGTAAAAATAATGAAATCGCGACGACTAAGGTGGGCAGGCCATGTAGCTCGGATGGGGGAAAACGAAGATTATAATCTATCCTGGTTAGAAGACCGGATGGGAGGCGACCGTTGGGAAGACCGAGACGTCGTTGGGATTACAATATTAGAAGAGGTCTTCGAGAAGTAGGTGTTCGTGATGAAAACTGGCTTGATACAACTTACGATAGAATCCAATGGCGAACGTTTGTTACTGCGACGATGAACTTGCGAGTTTCATAAGGCAAGAGTTAGTTAGTTATAGTCGTATGTGTTGTACTCCATTACTGTATATTGAGTTTTAAATCAGTATTCAAAACCTTTCTAAGGCAGTCTTATAATTTATTCCGTCCTGATGGTATTCGTTATAGAGAGGTTTCACTGTATATATATTTATTTAACCGTAAGTCTTCCAGTGACTGATAGTGAACATTGTATAAACTAATACTGAGCACGTCAAACAAGTGAAAATTCAAAGGCTTGGGAAACTGAGTTATGTAAGGGCTCGATCAATGGGGCAATTATTTCAGAAGCTTTGAAGATATTGGACTGTAGTATTCGTCCCTCAGTGTTATCATTGCAAACATTATATGTAACACGTGGAATGGCCAATTCTCCAATCGAACGTTGGGATCGTAATTCGTGTTGAACATGATTGTTAACATCTTTCAATTATTTGGAGATAACACCTATCTTCAAATAACGTAAATCAGTATAGGAAACTGGAACTCAACGACCGATTAGATCACTTTTTTCTGCTTGTGATTGAAGGTGGTTAACGAAAATAACCGTTTTAAGTGTTATGTCCTCTCACAGAATAACTACTACTAGAAAAAAT